>RJWJ010022392.1:0-26907 GCA_004363605.1 Indri indri | reverse complement strand
AAAGGTTCTAAGAATTAAGTGACAATGCTAACAAAACTCTTTCCAGTCTCATCTACTAAGTAACATATATATGAATTCTGCATATACATGAATTAGGGGGAGAGACATCCATTTTATTAAACTGTTCATTTCCAATAAAATTTATCTTTAATAATTAATCAAAATTGAACACACATATCTGTTGTTAGATCAATTGTATACTAGTAATAATCCTAATAAGAGAAATTTTTAAGTTATAGCCTTAATTACAGACAATAAAAATATTAATATTACTTTATATATATGTAATTGCACAGAAGTATAATGCTTGACCAATAAAAGGCTTTCAAGTATTAAGATGTATTACATTAGGATAAAGTCAAGAACAGGGGTGGAGTTAAAATATAAATTCAAGGAGACTAAAGAGCATTCTAATATTTCTGCTAAGGAAGCATTTGTTTTCATATATTTTAAATGGATGATGAAATATATAATTATATTCCTTTGGATACATTTAAATGAAAGAAATAATAATATTATTTTGATATGTCAATCTTTTAAATATGCTGGAAACTACATTTTTTGCAACTATTCAATTTTATGACAAAAGTTGTTAGATGTCAAGTTAAGAAGAGCAAGGAGTGTACAGTTTTTCAAAATTCTCTTAAAGGATTTGCAAACAAAATAGTATGATGTCCACTGATCTACAGTAATAAGGATCAATCTTCGTTCCCTATTTGATGCAAAAATTCATTGTTAAACAACATTCATTCCTGAATGTTACTGGCCACAAAATTGAGCAAAATTCTTAAACAAATTAGTTGAGTTCCATACCAAGAATACATCTACTTCAATGAAGTATTACTAATGATTTTAGAATCCAAGAAATACAGTATTCACATAAAACCTACGAATTTTTAAACTTTTTAAAAACTATTTCCTGACTATTCTGATTAAACTAAGGATCTGTGTTTCCTATAACATGTTAACAGCTGCAGGATTCTCCCAATGCTGTAGTTATATGTTGACTTATTTGCATTATGACATGAAGTAATAAGAAACAAGAAAAGTAACTTTCTATCAAGAATGTCTCTTCAGATGGGGGAATGATATTCATTTGGCATTGATGAAATTACCACAGTAACTCTCAAACCTACAATTGCAGACTTGAGCATATAGCTATTGAAAATATTTAAATTTATCCTAATATTTGGCAGCATACTGGCAACCAAAAGAATTCAATCTTTTAAACTCCCAAATATATAACAAACAAATTAGTTTAAAAGGAGAGGCACTAGATTTGTGAAGAATTACTTGAAAGAAAATGTATAAAGCTACTAGGATCTCAGCCTTCAGACTCCCTCAAGATCTTGCTGATTAACTATGTCACATGTTCATAGCTGGGAAGACAAAGGGATTGGTGTTTAGAAAGTATTACAAATGCAAACAAAGACCCAAATTACAGTTTTAGTTTATGGTCTTGTTCTTTTTTCCTTTTAAACTAAAATAAAACAATCAATAAATCAATAGAGGTTTCTACTAAATTAAAGGCTTGAGGCAATACCAATAAAAGTCATAGATTCAGTAAAACAATGAAATCATTCAAATCATAGAAACATGACAGGAACCAGTGAAATCCAGAACACAGCGTTACACTGTTTTCTCTGAGGTGCAGGAAGGCACTCCACCCTGGAGGAGGGAGAAAGTGTGAGACCCTGACAAGATGGGGCTGCTGTTATTTTTTTTTTTTTTAAGGACATGGGCTCTCCACTTAGTCTAGGAGGAACTCAAGGGCTAATGACTGTCTAAAACGTGGGTTTGCAAGTCTCACTCATTAAAGAGAATTAATACAAAGGGCAGAGGGGGAGGGAAAGATAGGAAAAATATGGTCTAAAGAAAACTACTACAATTGAGTACAAAATACTCAAAATATATAGAGTCAAAGGCCAAGAGTGAAAATTGAGTTAGTTCTCAGAGTCTAACAAAAGAGACAGAAAAAAAGGGCATTTCTTTAATTTTTAGAGGAATTTATCAAATGGGAGAACATAGAACAATGTATTAGACATTGTTTCTAAGAGCAGTTGTCACAAAAGATATAAAAAATCCTTCTCTATTTGGCATTTCTCATATAGACTCTGATAAAAACAGGACATAATGTTAAATTACAAATGTCTGCAAATCAGGTTGAACAAATCAAATGTAATCTTTGCTGAGGACAGTTTGCTGTATTGTTAAAGTATCAAACTGGGATATATATTCTCTACTCAGATATTAATATTTGTCCATTGACTGGGGGGAGATGAGCAGAGGGAAGGTTTTTGTTTTACCAATCCAAGGTGGCAGTTAGCAGATACTTGGACAATAGAAATCCTTCATATAATTCTTAAACTGGCTGAACTAGCTTAATACATAAACACGACTTTCAGCAACTGGTTCATCTGTTTTCCAGCCACAAAGAATTCTTCTCACCATAGTCATTGGTGGTTTTCTCTGAGTACAGACTGAAGATTGCCCTCTGGGATTATATGGGGTTTTTGTTTTGTTTTGTTTTTTAGCACGTATCTCATTCCAAATAAATGCAAGGAGAAAGCAGTTCTGTATACTCTGGCATTGCTCATGATAGTGAGTTATTATTACATACAATGTTCAAATTGCTTCCTTATTTATGTCACTAATAAAACGAATTTCATTGATATTACTTTTCACATTTTTAAACTCTGTGTCCTATTTTGTTATATGGGAAATAATGAAGAGTAATAAAGGAAGGAAACCATATTATCATGTCCAAGACTTTTAACAGTCACATGTTAGGAATGTATTATAACTGCAAGATAATAAGATACAAGCTAAACTTGGTATAAAAATAATCTTTGCAAAAAGAAGTCTATATCATTATCTCATTTATTTTACTAGAAAACTCAGTGACCTTATCTGCTTGTGTGAAAAAAAAATAACTCCCTAATATCAAGTAGATTTTTTTCTGGGTGAAGACTTCCTTGAGAAACTTTATATAGTTTATTGCTTAGACTTAACACTTTCCATCTGTCTTCAGAAATATTTGTATTTCCTTAGATGCACCAAATAGGATATACTGGTCATGAGGCAGAATAACATATTAACTTCCTTTATGTTCTGCGAATAGTTTTAAAAACATGTTTTCAGTAATTTTTATGAGTCTTGATTTGTTAGTGTCTTAGAAATAACTCCATTAATGATATTAATAATACATGATTTGCATAGGTTTTTGAAATCCAATTCTCAAAAATATAATTTCAGTTGATGATTCATACGGTACCCATCCTTTTTTCCTATTCTTATATTTTACTGAATATATTTTATAACACCATTACTAATTATGTTCCAGTTATAACCTCTATAATCATAGTATCAAACTAAATTTTAATACTTACAAAATTTGTTTCATAATTTAAGAATATGATATTTGAGAACTGTAGGTACGTCTGAACTTTAGATAAATCAGTCTTTTAAGTTCTGCTTAAAAACAATCAAAAACACTTAATCAAAAGAAGAGTTTAAGAGGGAATGTCTTATTTAAACATAACAATAATTTAAATGTAATAACAATATTCATTGTACAGATGAGGAAACTAAAGTTCAGAGAATTGATGTTATAGACCCAAGATCATACAGTTGATAAGAAGCAATGCGGGAATTCAAACCAAGCCTCTTCAGGTCCAAACAACATGCCAGGCAGGCAATGTTTATTTGCGCTCTATTGTCCATTTATCCACTCAACAAAGACTGCTAATTCTACTAGGGTCTGGGGTAGAATTGAAGGATACAAAGTTGCCACCCTCAAGAAAAAAATAGTCAATAGACAGAAAAGAAAGTCAGTTATTACATGTTAGTGTGATACAGATTGTGAAAGCGCCCAGGAGATTTTGAGGGTACTCAACTCGAGGTGGGGAGCC
This sequence comes from Indri indri, assembly GCA_004363605.1. NCBI lineage: Eukaryota > Metazoa > Chordata > Mammalia > Primates > Indriidae > Indri > Indri indri. The sequence goes on along the minus strand of RJWJ010022392.1, from coordinate 22,996 downwards.
AGGTGGGAGGAATAGGAAGGAGATAACAATGCAGATGCAGAGGTAGGCAAGGGGCCAGATTGCAAAAATTCTTCTATGTCAGGCTAAGGAGTTTGAATTTTATCATGGGGGAAATGGGGGGCAAATCGCTGATTTTCGTCAGGAGAATGATATAACTAGATATACCTTTTTGAAAACCCACTCTCTTTTGATTGTTTCTGTACCTTACAAAGTTAAGAAACCTGGGAAACTGGGATGTTAGGCTGGGAGTGGGCAGGTGAAGGTAGCGGTGTGCCATACAACTGGGGGAAGACTTAATAGTTGGCAATATGAGTAATAAGCTTAGGAAAAGAGATCTGGGATAGAGATATTGACTTAGAAGTTCTCTCGTTACAGTGAATAAGAGAATATACAGAATAAAAGGAAAATACTCTTTTCCTTAGAGAGTACAAATATTTTAGTGGGTGGAGTGGATCACTGCACTTAGTTGTGCAGATTAAGAAGGAAATATATTATATTGGTGAAGGGAAATGTATTAGATTTAGTTCATGGAAATTAAATGTTGAGCCAATGAATTCATAGGGAACATGGAGAGAAATATATGAGATAAGGAGGATACGGCTGTAGGGTGTTTACATTCTTGTAACCACACAAGTGAGTGAGATGAGCCAAAAACACAGCTGGAGTTAAACTCTGAAGAGCAGAAGGCCCAGCTAAGAATGAACTGTGCAGGCAGAGTAAAAACACTCGACCCCCACATTAATAATATTTTAATTTAAAAAATAGGTGCACAGAAATGAAATGAATATTTAGTGGCTGGATAAAAATGGTTTAGTTCATTCTTCCTTGGTAGAGGTAGGGAGAGACGGATTTGTGCAGTGAACAACAAGATCACCAGGGGACTGGCTTGGGTTATAAATAAAATTAACTGTACTAAGCCTGCAAGCTTGAGAAATTCTTATGTATGGCAGACCCCCTTATCTCCAGCTGATGTACTTAGAGCCTGTGTAAATACCTAGGTGGTGTATCCCTCACTTACTTACAGCCATCACTGCAGGACTACAAGACTGGGGAATTATTCCCATGCGACCTGGTGACTGCTATCGTCAACTGAGTTAGCTTCAGGTCTCGCTTGATTTCTTGCTCCATATCCTAAGAGGATCAAATCCACTCAAAGCAATTAGGACTGATGGAAGGGGAACCAATACTGCAATAGTCCTACTGGTCCTTCCATTTGGCTCTAGCCTCTCATTTCCAATCTTTTATCCACATAACAGTCAGAGTAATCTTTTAAAACTTCAACTGGATGCTATCATTCCTCTGCTTCAAATAGCTCAATGGCTTACCAAATGGACTAAGAATTTTAATGACACTCTAGTATGACCCACAGGACTCTATGGGTCATGCACGTGACTGCCGCCTACCTCAGACCTCATCTCATGACACCCTAACCCTGTCTCAGACCTTTTGAACACACTATTCTCTCAGCCTGAAATGTTTTCCTTTTTTTTTCTGATTTTCACAAGCTGATTCCTCATTCTTCAAGTGTCAGCTTAGATATTATCTTCTTAGAGATACATCTCTGACTACACTATGAAAGGAAATCCCCTTGTTATTGTTTATCACTGTTCTCTGTTCATTTCCTTCGTAACACGAACTGTATTCATATATTTCTTTGTTCACTTGAGTATTACCTGTAAATTCCACAAAGGCAGAAAACGTATCTTTTATTTGCCTACACTCAATGTTTAGTAAAGTGCCTGGCATGCAGTAGACACTCAACAAATGTCTGGTAAAGGAAAGAAGGAGAAAGGAAATAATGAGCACACAATCATTAAAAAGATTTTGAAGAAGTGGCAGAGTTGGGAAGAAAACGTAAGAACCTCCTGGAAGAACTGAGTAGTCAATAATGTTATTTGACAATTTCTGAAACTAGATTTAAATGTTAAATTACTATAATTAGTCCAACTAGTGTTAAAAACTTTTAAAAGTGAAACTGTAATAGAACAATATTCCTATGAAATATCTATTAGGATTAAGCTCTTCTGGAAAGCAATATATGAAACTTTTCACATATAAACACTCCAGCATTTGAGAGAACAATCTTAATTAACGAACATAATATATCATTTTACCTATTAACACATACTAGTCAATGAGGACTGAATAACTCAGAGCCAAGGTAGAAAACATAATCAACCTAAGGTAAGAAGACCCAAGAATGGTCTAGGAGGATGCATTGGCTAATTTCATGTGTCAACTTAGCCAGGCACAGTACTCAGAAATTTGATCAAACATTCTAGATGTTTCTGTGAAGGTAGTTTTTCAATTATATTAACATTTAAATCTGTAGAATATGAATAAAAAAGATTACTCTCCATAATGTGTATTGGCCTCATCCAATCAACTAAGGGTCTTACTAGAAAAGACTGACCTCCTCTGAAGATGAGGGAATTCTACCAGCAGACTGCCTTTTAGACTCAATCTACAGCATCCGCTCTTCTCTAGGTTTCCAGTCTGCTGGCGTATCTGCAGATTTTGGACTTGCCAGCCTCCACAAGCACGTGGGCCAATTTCTTAAAATAAATCCCCCTCTGTCTCTATGTGTATATGTATGTATGTGTGGGTATATATGATACCTGGATGACACTTTCCTTGAAATGATTATTTTCAATCATAAAATAAGCAGATTAAAAAAAATTACAAATACCAAATGTTAATGGCTCCATCTCCACGTATCACAATCAACTACTGTTTCCAAGCAAATATAAACTCAAAATGTACACAAAATAATTTTGCATAACTTCTTCATTTCTTCACTTTAAAACTAGTATAAGTGCCCAATTAATTCAGTATAAATAAATAGACTGTTGTTCTGATAAACTCCAAAGTACTTTCCACGGTAAAAAAAACACTGGAAAGAATCCTAAGGTAACACTAACCTCATTAGACAGATGGAATTTATTTAGCACATTGCCAATAAAAATTAACTTCTTTGAATAGGGAAATAATATACTTACACATTTTCAGCTTTTAAAATAAATTACCTCATCATAGTGAAAATGTTTTATTTAATGAAGCAGTAATATTTTGTAAAATATATAAAATATGATAATTTCCAAATTATTATAAATGCTATTCATTCAGCCACAAATTATATTAAGACTAAGATTTATACTGTTAAATAAAAAATTTATTTGCTTAGAAAGAAATGAAATTCAATAACTTTCATGATTTATATTAAATAGATAATTATATAATTTGGAATCCTTCTATCAGCCATATTTTTTAATTAATTTTTTTTTTTTTAGAGACATGGTCTCACTTTGTCACCCAGGCTGGAGTATACTGGTACAATTATAGATTGTTACTGCCTTGAACTCCTGGGTTCAAGTGATCCTCCTGCCTCAGCCTTCCAAGTAGCTAGGACTACAGGAGTATGCCACCACACCTGAATAATTTTTCAAATTTTTTGTAGAGACAAGGTCTTACTATGTTGCCCAGCCTTAAGCTATACTCCCAACCCAGCCTTCCAAAGAGCTGAGATTACAGGTGTGAGTCACTGCACCTGGCCCTATATCAACCATTTGATAAATGTTACCATTGTGAATATAAAATATTATTATAAAATATTAAATAAAATATATAGTATTGAATTAAAATAGAATATTTTTATTGTGCCTTTATTTTAAATATTTAAAATTTATTCTGGCCAGGCCCAGTGGATCACACCTGTAATCCCAGCACTTAAGGAGACTGAGGTGGGAGGATCGCTTGAGGCTGGGAGTTTGAGACAAGCCTGGACAACATTAACAAGACCCTGTTTCTACAAAAAAATTTTTAAAAATTAGCCACATGTAGTGGTGCACACTTACATTTCTAGCCACTTGGGAGGCTGAGGCAGCAAGATCACTTGAGCCCAGCAGTCCAAGGTTATAGTGAACTGTGACAGCCCCACTGCCCTCCGGTCTGGATAACAGGCGATACCATGTCTCTTAAAAAAAAAAGTATACTATAAAATTATCTAGGTATAAAACACCCAACATTTTTAAAGGTACATAAAAGAAATCTTTGGTGACATTAAATGATAATAGGTGCTGATTATCTTGTCAAGAAAACTGATGAAAACAAACCTTTGAATTTTCAGGAGAATACCTGGATAGCATATGGGGAATTTTGGAAAGGATAATAAAAGTAAACACTGACCTTGCTCTTTCTCTTCAACTACTGATTTGAGTGGGGGAGGGTAGAAGCAGTGCCTCAGAGAAAATTCTTCCTAATAATTTCTCTACTAGCTAAACTGCAGCTAAGTTAGGACAACATATAAAAATAAACAAGAATTTTAAACCATATGCAGAAAAACAGAGTCTGAAAAGCATACAAAACATTAAAAAATTAGATCAGAAAGACATAATTACTTCAAATAAGAAAATGTCAACATTAGACTTTTTATCCATTCAAATTAGAGAAATCTTGAAACCAAATATTATAGCCAGGATATAACTATGTAAACTGATATGTGTTTGCATGTTTGTTTGGGGATAGAGTAGGAATTTAATGAGATGGGCCAGTAAAACACTTTAAATCTGTTTAAAATCCTTCTTGTTTGAAAATCTATTATTTTTAATAATTCTTGAAATTGTGATAAAAGTTATAACTAAACTACTTTCTGAATTAGAAAACAGAGTTATCTCAAATGATGTGTGATGTATTTTAGGAGATGTTCTAAAGCCCTGGAACTATTCATCTGTAGGCTGCTTTTTTAAAACATTCACAAAATGTTCTAGTTAGAAGTGATCTTAGAATTCAGCTGGTTTACAGTAACATCCACAGAATAATCTCATTTATAACATGTACGACCAATGATTATCCAATCACTTGAATATTTCCAATGATGGAGAATAAGGAAGTCTATTCCGATGTCAGATAGTTAAATTAACAGAAAAGCTTTGAAAGTTAAATCTGTAGCCCTATAATAATTTCCACCCAGTGATTTCAGTTATACATTCTAAGGCTATGCCATGCAAGTATACCCTTTCTTCTACATGAAAATTTTTCAAATAATTGAAGATCTAACTTTTGAGTCTTTTCTTTTAGGCTAAACTTTCCTATTTCCTCTAACTCTTTCTCACATGACAAATTTTCAATAATTGTCACTGCTATGTTCACCTTCTCTGGATTTATCCCCTCAAAAACACAGTATCCAAAACCAAACACAGTATTTCAGGCATGGTCTGGGTATGCGATATGAAGGGATGTAAGAACTGCTGTCTCCCTTTTTAAAAATTATTTTTAGTAATGAAGAGTTAGATTTATAGTCCTCCTTAAAAATATACACCCTTATTAAAGATGAGGAAATAATGCCCAAATTAATACACTTACACAAATACCACTTGAGATAAAACTTGGCAATTTTTCTTAATTCTCCATATGCTACGTGTAAACTTAAGTCAAAACACCTGGGTGTACCACACAGCTTGCAGCAAAGTTATTTTTGGATCCTAAACTAAATTTCCATTCAAGTTTTCCACATTTAAAGTCTCTAGATGAATACAGAGACTCGATGAACTGTTACTTTATGTTTTTAAGGGCTTTTTACAGTAAAAGATAAGTTTCACTGCCTTGCTAAAAAGATTTATATGTCTATGCATAAATTAAACAACCCTTAGATCTTGATGTAAAGAACTGATGTTTGAATCATGTCTACATTTTTTCCATTCTCCAAATTTTTCCTAATTAAGGCAATGCTTAGGAAAGAAGATAGTTTGGTATTTTAAACTACTTCTGGGCAGTCACTGAATTTCCAGTACTTAAGATACAGGATACTCTACTTCGCTCCTATTTAGCACTAGTCATACATACATTTTCACAAATATAACATTTATTCTGTTCAGAAAAAACAGCTAATTTGAATTAGTAATTCAAGAAATCATCTATATCTCTATAATAAGTAAAAATCAACTTTTTGTAAAAAATTATCTCTAAAAAATCAACTAAGGTAACAATTCAGACTTGAATTAGTCCAGACATTCCATCCGGCTTGTTTCGTATCTTTGAAAAAAACATTCCACCATGTAGTTCTTTTTCTCATACCTTAAAATAGGGTTGGTGCAAATACTAAGCTTATTTCAAGGGAAATGAAAGAAATGAACCAAAGAATACTATAGAACAAGTAAAAATCAAAATCAAGGGCTTATTAACGTAGGCAAATCATGAAAAATTTATTAATACATAACCTTAAAATGATCATTTTCCTGGAAGCATTAAAAAGTTGGTTGTACTCTTAAACATCAAATATTCTAATTTCTAAAGCTGTAGACAATTATAACACAGTAAAAAATAAAAGTTACACACTAAACCAGAACTATAAGCCAAAAATATTCTCTGGTTCTCAAAAGTCTCCTAAATATTTCTAAAGATTCTAAAGTGGCTTCATTAAAGAAAGCCAAATCCAATTAAGAATAGTCCTAGTTCACTTGGGCAGCTCTGGCATCCAGGACTACCTAAAGGTTTAGGACCTCCTCTCACCTCTCCCCAGAAATTCCCATCCTGGTCTATGAAAAAAGGCTAGCTCCACTTATCTCTGAGAGCTGACCTAGGACAGCAAGACATGTCTACTAACCTCTGGGCACTGAGTCCACTTGGCGGTTTACATTATAATGGTCCAAATAACAAGAAGAACAGCATCAAACTATTGAAAGTGCCTTTAACAGAATGAATGTTTGTGTACCACCAAAATTCGTAAGTTGAAATCCTAACCCCTAATGAGATGGTATTAGTAAGGAGGGCCTTTGGGAGGTGATTTAGGTCACAAGGAGCGGAGACCGCATGAATGGGATTAGTGCCCTCCGTTAAAGGGACCACAGACAGCTCTCTGCTTTTTGCCCTGTGAGGATATAACAAGAAATTGGCAGTTTGCAACCCAGAAGAACCCAAGCATGCTGATACCTCAGACTTCCTATCCTCCAGAACTGTGAGAACTAAATTTCTGTTGCTGATATGGCACACAGTTTATGGTAATTCATTATACACTCCAAATTGACTAAGACAGAGCCACAGCCTTATTTCAAGGGTTAAAAATTTGACTTGCACTTATTAATACTGGCTATGAAACCATGTTTCTTTTACATAAGCAATTTAAGCTCACTCTATAATTAATTACTGAGTTATTGAAGTACTTACAGCTTAATCAAATAAAATTACCATCACATACCTGTACTGTATATCTTTAAGACAGATATGTGTAAAAAAGCCAGGTAGATTTAAAACTAGAGAAAATTTATAAAGCAAGAACGATAAGAAAGTTTCATTCTATTAACCTCCCATTTGTTAGGTATAATAATTATTAATATAATCTGAACTATATAATAAGAACAGTCTTTGATTAAAGGAGTATTAGCTTTGGGAAGGTTTCTTTTTACATTTATTCCTTTTAAGTTTCTTTTCTTGCTATTTCACAAATCAAATTATCTATTTAAATGATACCCTCATCATATAAGACTATATTATTTGTTGTACATCTGCAGAAACCATATGTATCCATATGAATAAACATTATTTAGACTCTCATATGCTTTCATATGTGTATACATCTCCATTTATTCTTCTTTTTTCTTTTTAGACACAGGCTCTGTCACGCAGGTTGGAGTTCAGTGGCCTGATCATAGCTCACTGTGACCTTGAATTCCCGGGCTCAAGCGATCCTCCTGCCTCAGCCTCCTGAGTAGCTGTCACTATAGGTACATGTCACCACACCTGGCTAATACATCTCCATTTCTAATCATTGTCGTGTTGGTTCCCATATTATTAGATATACTTCTTCACATGAAATTGTACAACTCAGATAAAGTAAGTTTAGTCTTCACAATTTAAATAATGAATACTTCAAATTCCTTTTGGAATTCTGAAGGAAATAAGCATACAAAGATATTATTAACTACAGAAAAAACTATTTTAATATTTTGCCTTGGCTCATCCTAATAATTCCTTTTATGCATTTCTCTAAGACTCTTCCAGGAAAATATAAAGTAAAATAATAGAACATCTTACTGATTGATCCTTTTTAACAATTAGTCTTATTGACAATCTACATCATTGTCAAACTCAAAACATATATTTGTATAGCACATGTGCAAGTTAAAATATTGGGAGCTTAAGTACATCTCTACTAAGTTCCAAGTCTATATACTTAATTGACTACTAGACCCCACTACTTGGAAGTCCCACAGACATTTAAAATTTAACATGTCTTGAAAATGAGCTTTCTATCTCTTTTATAAATTCCAATATTCTTAAATTCAGTGTAAGATACCATCATCCATTTAGTCATCAAGAAACCCAGGAGTTATAATACCAGTAACAACAACCATCATTTGGGAATATCTACTTTGTGCCAAGAATTATGCTAGATATATTATCTGTATTAAATCTAATCCTCACCTCCAAAAATTGTGTAAAACAGGTACTATCCTGAGAAAACATGCTATAAAGAATCAATTCAGTTTTTCTCCAATTAATTTGAGCACTGAACACTTTTCTCACCATAACTTTTGATGAACCAAAAGTAACACACACACTTTGGAAAATGCTTTTTTAAAAAAAAAAACTATCATCACCAAACTGTTGTATTAGCTCATTCTGTTTGCCAAAATCAAATCAGTGATGTACTATATAAAGATGAGTAGCTGGGGCTGGGCAGTAATCCTAGCACTTTGGGAGGCCAAGGCAGGAGGATCACTTGAGGCCAGGAGTTCAAGATCAGCCTGAGCAACATAGCAAGACCCCATCTTACAAAAAATTTAAAAATTAGCTGGGCATGGTGGCACGCACCTATAGTTCCAGCCACTCCAGAGGCCGAAGCAGGAGTATCGCTTGAGCCCAGGAATCTGAGGTTGCAGTGAGATATGATGACACCACTGCACCTTAGCCTAGGCAACAGAATGAGACCCTGTTCCCCTCTCCCCTCTCCCCTCCCAAAAAAGAAGAGTAGCCGTAAAGAGTATAATATGAGCTTAAAGTTATATTGTCTACATTTAATCAAAAGTTCACTTCCTCGCAGCTTGATTCTTTGGAATGAGTCCAATTTCTTTCAGATCTATTATTTATGATAATGTGCCTATTAGAATAATATGCTTAAACAGGAGAAATAAAGAACACAGCAATACCTTATACTTTTCTATGTGAGTGAATGAGCAGAGTAATATTAAGCTACTGTTTCTATGAGGTAGCAAACAACATATATTAACTGAACAGTGACCAGGCATTTAGTCTAAATAGCATGAGAAATATAACTTATAAAATATGATCCCTTCTCTCTAGAAGCTTACAATCTAGTTGAGACAGAATAAATAGTAAAATACCAAAAAAAAAAGGGATTTAGAGTACTCAGAACATTAGAAATATCAAAAGTAGAAACATGATTAATTGTCAAATACATCACATAATAATATGTATCTAATAAGAACTCAGGCCAGACGCAGTGGCTCATGTCTGTAATCTCAGCAACTCGGGAGGCTGGGGAGGGAGGATTGCTTGAGGCCATGAGTTTGGGATCAGCCTGGGCAACATAGCAAGATGTTGTCTCTAAAAATATTAAAACAAAAAAAATCAGCCAGGCATGGTCGCACATGCCTGTAGTGGTAGCTGCCAAGGAGGCTGAGGGGGGAGGATCACTTGAGCCCAGGAGTTTGAGGCTGCAGTGAGTTATGATCACACCACTACACTCCAGCAAGACCCTGTTTCTTAAAAAAAGAAAAAAAAATGAGGAAGACAATAATTAGAAAATATAGAAGTATAAATTTAATTTCCAAAGAAATTATGTAAAGCTGCTTTAGCTGTCCTTTACATATACCTGCATTATCAATTTGCACAAAAATTTTCTTTAAAAAAGAGTTTCACAGAATACAAGTAATTTAGTAACATAGGAAATTCAGCATTCTGCAAAAATACAAAAAAAGAATTGTCTCTACCTTCCAAAAATAACACCTCTATGTACAATTTAACCAAATTTATATTTTTTGACATAAGCAGATTACACTACCAAATACTGGAAATTCTTCAAGAATTAAATTGTTATGGGAACAAGACAATCCAAGCAAGCCCAATAACATTCTTAAAAATTATTAATATTATCCATGACATCTTGAAAAATCCACAAAAAGTATCTATGCCAAAGAGAAAAGAAATTCCACACAAAACCAATAAATGGATATTCCAGCAGTCATTTAGGAAAAAAAAAAAACACTGGAAATAGAGTTATTCATATAAGAATTTATTTTTGGATACCTAGTCAGATTTTAATGTCATATTCAAAATAAAAAATAAACCTCTAGCTATAGGAAAGCATCATATCATTAAGATATATATTAAAAAGTATGATTAAAAGATAAACCTGTTTGTAACTACTGTGTTAAGTGCAGCCCTTGAAGAAGTATCAACCCTTAACTTTCACTTGTGTTGTTCCTAAGAGCTACCACCAAGTCCATACAAACTAAATATAATAAGAGGAGGCCAGGCACTGTGGCTCATGCCTGTAATCCTAGCACACTGGGAGGCCCAGGTGGGAGGATCGTTTGAGCTCAGGAGTTCGAGACCAACCTGAGCAAGAGCGAGACCCCGTCTCTACTAAAAAAAATAGAAAGAAATTAGCTGGACAATTAAAATATATAGAAAAAATTAGCTGGACATGGCGGCACATGCCTGTAGTCCCAGCTACTTGGGAGGCTGAGGCAGGAGGATCACCTGAGCCCAGGAGTTTGAGGTTGCTGTGAGCTAGGCTGATGCCACGGCACTCTAGCCTGGGCGACAGAGTGAGACTCTGTCTCAAAATAAAAAAAATATATATATATATATGTATATATATAATAAGAGGTATCTGCCTGTTCACTTTCTGGATGTCTTTGAATACCTGGTATTGCAGTAGAAAAGGTTTAACAGACATTTGTCAATTTTGGCTTAAAAATATAAACAGTCTACATCCTGATACACCTGGAAGATCCATCATTCACACATACACAATTCCCTTCCTAATTAAATACAATGTCTAAATTCATGCCACATATACAATTTCAAAGAGGTTTCTTTTTTTATAATTATAAGGGAAGCAATGAGAATTATTTTACCGGAAAACTCTAAAATCATCAAAAGTTCAACAAAATATATACACTAAATAAAATGCAATATGACAGAAAAATGCCATGAAGAGATCATACAGAAATGGTTTTAGAAACTCTACTCTGTTAGTAAAGCATTTCTTTACTTAAATTTCAAATATTATGGAAAAGTTGAAAGAATAATAAAATGAATATCTCCACCTAGATTAAACATGGATGAGCACTTGCCACAAATGCTCTCCTACCCACCTTCCCCGTCTCTTACTCTCCCCCTCCCCAGCCACCCCTCCATCTATCTATATATTAACTCATTTATTTCTGACAAAGCCCCCTGTAATCAAATATATTACTACTTCTATAGAAAAATAAATGACACTGTGAGATAAATAAAGGCTGTTATAATCTTATAAATTCAGTTCACATACTGTCACCAAATGAGCTCAAACAAGATCAGGTTTTGTCCCAAATGAGATTATTTTTTCTATATTTGGGCTTCAAAGCTTTGGAATTAAAAAATATGGACAAGAGGTGGTGGGCTGCATATTATGCCTAATTTATAGATGAGGAAACTGAAACATAGAAAGGTTAAATACCTTCTACCATATTACAACAAGTAAATGGCAAAATCTGTAAGTGAAAATAGGCAAACTACTCCAGAGCTCAAACTTTCACAACCACTAGGCTAGGAAGCCTTTAGTCAAAGGGAAATCCTTGTGACTTTATCTTTATTCAAAATCCGGATAAAAAATTTTTACCCCTAATTACTCCTAATCTAAGCCACCATCATCTCTCACTGGGTTTATTGCAATAGACTCATAACCAGGCTCCCAGATTCTTCTTTTGCTTGTTTAGTATGTTCGCAACACAGAAACCAGAGTGTTCTCTTTAAAAATATTAGTCAGATCATGTTATGTCACTGCTCAAGACCATTTAGGGCTTTCCATTTAACTAAAGTACAAGCCAATGTTCTTCAATATAGCTTATGAGAAACTCTAGGACTTACACCTTCTCATTTACTTTATTTCTGTGACCTCATCTGTTACTCTCCCCCTCCCTCACTCCACTCCAGACACATTGGTCTCCATGCTGCTCCTGGTCTTCAGGCACATTCCACTGAGGGCGTGGCACTGGCTATTCTCTCTGTCTAGCACATGTTTCCGCTTGTATGTACATGACTCCCTCCCTCATTCCTCCATTATCTTCTTACAGTGATGCCTACACTGCCCACTCTGTTTAAAATTACAACTGCCTCCTGCAAAGCACCTGATATTCCTTTTTTTTTTTTTTTTTTGAGACAGAGTCTCTCTCTATTGCCTGGGCTAGAGTGCCATGGCGTCAGCCTAGCTCACAGCAACCTCCAACTTCTGGGCTCAAGCGATACTCCTGCCTCAGCCTCCCGAGTAGCTGGGACTACAGACACGCGCCACCATGCCCAGCTAATTGTTTTTCTATATATATTTTAATTGTCCAGCTAATTTCTTTATATTTTTAGTAGAGATGGGGTCTCGCTCTTGCTCAGGCTGGTCTCGAACTCCTAAGCTCAAGTTATTCTCCCGCCTTGGCCTCCCAGAGTGCTAGGATTACAGGCGTGAGCCTTCAGGCCCGGCCAAGCACCTGATATTCCTGATCTCCCTTTTCCTGCTCTTCTCTTTTCCTTCTCCATAATACTTACTATCTTCAAACACTCTAGACAATTTACATATTTTGTATTTTCATAGTCTGTCTCTTCTGCTCTTAGAATATATGCATATAAAAGTATCCTAAGCCCTTAGAAAATTATCTAGTACATAGTATAAGTGCTCAAAAAATAAATGTTGCTATTAAGATTTCTACATCAGCTTCAACCCAAATACTTTGAGCTAAGCTCTTTTACATTTCTTATAGTTATTAGTACTTTTCAGTATCTCACAGAAATGTTAAAACTTAAAACAGCCAATTTATACACTTATGCTTTATTAAGACTCTTTCTTTACGTATTATAGAAATATAATTTTAAGACATGTACAGATGTTTATGATACATTACCCAAGGAAGACAGTAAGGTAAAAAACAGTTTATATAGTATGATCCTTTCATCTATAAGAAAAATAGTATGCTTGCGGGCCACTATTCTGTCTTCTTTTGCAAAGTTTCTGTTCATGTTCCTTTGCCTGCTTTTTAATGGGGTTGTTTGATTTTTTCTTGTTAATTTTCCTAAGTTCTATATAGATTCTAACTATCAGCCCTTTATCAGATGTGTAGTACGCAAATTTTTTCTCCCATTCTGCAGCTTGTCTATTTGCTCTAATGATAGTTTCCTTGGCTGTGCAGAAGCCAATTCAGGTCCCATTTATTTACTTTTGCTGCTGCTGTGATTGCTTTGGGGGTCTTCTTCATAAATTCTTTGCCTAGGCCGATGTCTATAAGAGTTTGCACAACATTTTCTTCTAGAATTCTTATGGTTTCATGCCTTAGGTTTAAGTCTGTTATACATTGTGAGTTGATTTTTTGAGAGGTGCAGATCCAGTTTCAATCTTCTGCATATGGCTATCCAATTTTCCCAGCACCATTTATGGAATAGGTATTCTTTTCCCCAATGTATATTTTGTCTGCTTTGCCAAAGATTAGATAACAATGTGAGGATGGTTTTATATTTGGGTTCTCAGTCCTGTTCCAAAGGTCTATATCTATGTTCTTGTGCCAGTACCATGCTGTTTTGGTTACTATAGCCTTGTAGTATAGCCTGAAGTCTGGTAGACTGATGCCCCCCCAATTTGCAAAAGACGACAGAATAATGGCCAGCAAACATATAAAAAATTACTCAACATCTCTAATCATCAGGGAAATGAAAATCAAAACCACAGTGAGATATCACTTAACTCCAGTAAGAATGGCTTTTATCAACAAGTCCCAAAACAACAAATGCTGGCATGGATACGGAGAGATAGGAACACTCTTACACTGCTGGAGGGACTGCAAATTAGTACAACCTCTATGGAAAGTAATATGGAGATACCTCAAAGAACTAAAAATAGAACTACCATTTGATCCAGCAATTCCACTACTAGGCATCTACCCAAAGGAAAAAAAGTCATTTTATCATAAAGACATCTGCACGCGAATGTTTACAGTAGCACAATTCCCAACTGAAAAGACATGGCAACAACCCAGTGCCCATCAATACATGAGTGGATTAATAAAATGTGGTATATCGTGGGGGACTACTAAACAATAAAAAACAATGGTGAACTAGCACCTCTCATATTATCCTGGATGGAGCTAGAGCCCATTCTTTGAAGTGAAGTATCACAAGAATGGAAAACAAGCACCACATGTACTCGCCATCAAATTGTTACTAACTGATCAACACTTAGGTGCACACATGGAAGTAATATTCATCAGGTGTCAGGCAGGTGGGAGGGTGGTGGAGGGGATGGGTAAATTCACAACTAATGGGTGCGGAGCACACTATCTCGGGGATGGGCACGCTTGTAGCTCTGGCTTGAGTGGTGCAAAGGCAATGTATGTAACCAAAATATTTGTACCCCCATAATATTCTGAAATTAAAAAAGAAAAAAAAGAAAAAAAAAGAAAAATAGTATGTATTTGAATATATCAGGATTTTTTGGTATGATGACATTAGGTATTTTTAAAAGTTACTTCCTTCTGTATATTTGTGTGTTCTCATTTTTTGCAATAATAAATATCTATTGTTTGTGTTTTTAAAAATAATATTCTTAGATACTCAAAAAACAATTATTCTTCACAGCACAATTGCCAGCTAAATTCTAACTCTTGTTCTACTATGAAAAAAATTTAGTCACTATTAATACAGCCATTATATAAATGCAATACAGATATGTGCTATTAATGTAGTTTAGCATATAGTTGGATAGAAGAAATAAGACTTAGTGTTTTGATAGATCACTAGGATAACTATAGTTTATAATACTCTATTGTATATTTCAAAATAGCTAGAAGAGAATAATTCAAACGTTTCTAGAATAAAGACAAATATTTAAGGTGATGGATATCCCAAGTATGTTAATTTGATCTTTACAAACTATACGAATATATTAAATTATCACATATACCTTAAAAATATGTACACTATGTATCAATAAAAATATTTAATGTAGTTTAGCAGCCTATCTGCAGATATTTATCTAATTCTTCTCCTTTTACAAAGGGATGATGTAGCAGTTCTTTTCTTTATACAAAACGTAATGCAGCACAAGTGTGATAAATATTATCACTACATCAATACAACTACACCAAATCCACGCATTCAATATAACTTTAAGATATTACCTCTGAAATACTCCTTTTAATGACAGTTTTTTCAATAGGCTTTTATATTTGTGGTATAAAGTTACAGTTTAAACATTTCTTTTCTATCTTCAAATGCAGAGCTGTAAGTGGCACAAACGTATGCAACTTGAGCTTTTGTTGTTGTTAAAAGTATTAATATCTATTTGTTTATTTCAATTACTTCTTGTTTCAAAAAGCATTGAAACTAACATAATGAATAAAGTAGTGCTATAAAGCAGTCCGATTTAGAGAAATTGTACTATTCCATGCACCTTAAAGGTGATTACTATTTCAAACATGGGAAGTGACAAAAGAGCTGCTTTAAGACAATTTAATTCCAACTCTAAATTTATAAAGCAATATACTTCCCACTTTTAAAAAAATTTGAAATCTTTTTTTTAACTTGTAGAAATATATATAATAGCAGCAATTAGCATCTCAAAGACAAACTTAATTATGATTACTTTCCAAACAAAAAAGAAATTTATTATCTGTAAAAGGAAACCTTAATTGGTTTAGAAATAAATGGTTGCTGTGAACTAGGCTAATTTTCCCACAGTCTTAATCTAGAGAGAAAACATTGAATGTTTTAGTGTTATATATATTTATATTTAATATCTTTCAAAAAAATTTGAATTAGATTTTTCCAAATTTCATCAAATAATTCTTTTAAAATTGAAAAGGAGGAAGTAATTCCAAACTCATTTTACAAGGCCAGCATTACCCTGATACCAAAGCCAGACAAGGACACTACAAAAAAAGAAAGTTACAGGCCAGCGTCCCTGATAAACACAGATACAAAAATCCTCAACAAAATACTAGCAAACCAAATTCAACAGCGCGTTAACAAGATCATTGGGCCGGGTGTGGTGGCTCACTCCTGTAATCCTAGCATTCTGGGAGGCCAAAGCTCAGGAGTTCAGGACCACCCTGAGCAAAAGCGAGACCCCCATCTCTACTAAAAATAGAAAAAATTAGCGGGGCATAGTGGCACATGCCTGTAGTCCCAGCTACTCAGGAGGCTGAGGCAGGAGGATTACTTGAGCCCAGGAGTTCAAGGTTGCTGTGAGCTAGGCTAACACCATGGCACTCTAGCCTGGGTGACATCTGTCTCAAAAAAAAAAAAAAAAAAAAAAAAAAAGGATCATTCACCATGATTTATCCCTGGCATGCAAGGATGGTTCAACAAATGCAAATCAAGAAATGTGATCCACAATATTAACAGAATGAAGGACAAAAACCATATGATCCTAGCAATAGATGACGAAAAAGTATCTGATAAGATTCAACATTCTTTCATGATAAAAGCTCTCAACAAATTAGGTAAAAAAGGAATGTACCTCAACACATTTAAGGCCATATATCATAAGCCCACAGCTAACATCAGACTCAATGGCAAAAAACTGAAAGCATTTCCTGTAAGATCAGGAACAAGACAAGGATGTCCACTCTATTTCTGTCCAACATAGTGCTGGCTAGCCAGAGCAATTAGGCAAGAGAAGGAAATAAAAGACATTCAAATCAGAAAGGAAGAAGTTCAATGGTCTCTGTTGGCAGGCAATATGATCTTTTTTTTCCTTTTTCTTTTTTTAATCTTACTTAAAATATCTTAGTAGGCAATATGATCTTATATTCAGAAAACCCCAAAGACTATGTCAGAACAGTTAAAACTAATAAATAAATTCAGGAAAGTTGCAGAATACAAAACCAACATACAAAAATCAGTGAAGTTTGTATATACTATGAACTATCAAAAAAATCAAAAAAGCAATTCCATTAATAATAGCTACCAAAAAATAAAATACTTAGGAATAAATTTAACCAAGGAGATAAAGTATCTGGACACCAAAAACATTGATGAAAGAAACTGATGAAGACACAATTAAGTGGGAATATATCCCACGTGCATGGATTAGAAGAACTAATATTGTTAAAATGTCCATACTACCCAAAGAGGCCTACAAATCAGTACAACCCCTATCAGAATTTCAATGACACTTTTCACAGAAATAGAAGAAACAATCCAAAAATTCATATAGAACCACAGAAGACTCTGAATAGACAAAGCAATCTTGAGCAAAAAGAAAAAACCTAGAGACAGCATATTAATTTCAAATATACTACTATATATAGAATATATTATATTCTGTATGATACAGTAATCCTAACACCATGGTACAGTATAAAAACAGACACAAAGATCAATGGAACAGAATAGAAGCCTAGAAATAAATCCATACACTTACAGTCAATTGATTTTTGACAAAAGTGCCAAGAATACACAATGAGTAAAGGACAGTCTCTTCATTAAATGGTATTCGGAAAACTGGATATGCACATGAAGAGGAATAAAATTAGACCCTTATTTCCTACTATTAATATATATAAAAATCAAATCACAATGGATCAAAGACCTAAATGTAAGACCCAAAATGATAAAACTACCAGAAGAAAACATAAGGGAAAAAGTTCCTTGAAGTTGGTCTGGGCAATGATTTTTTAGATATGACTTCACAGGCACAGGCAACAAATGCAAAAGTAGACAAATAGGATTACATTAAACAAAAAAGCTCTGCACAGCAAAAGAAACAATCAACAGAATGCAAAGATAACCTATGGAGTAAGAGAAAGTATTTGCAAACCATACACCTCATAAGGGGTTAATCCAAAATATATAAGGAACTCACACAACTCAATGTAAGAAAACAAATAACCTGATTAAAAAATGGGAAAGAATCTGAAGACATTTCTCAAAAGAAGACACACAAAGGACCAACAGATATATGAAAAAATGTCCAACATCACTTATCATCAGAGAAATGCAAATTGAAAGCACAATGAGTTATCATCTCCTACTTATTAGAATGGCTATTATCAAAACGATGAAAGATAACAAGTGTTGGCAAAGATGTGGGGAAAAGGAAATCCTTTTAAGTATAATACTGTTAATGGGAATGTAAATTAGTACAGCCATTATGGAAAACAATATGGAAGTTCCTCAAAAAATTAAAAATAGAACTATCACACAATCTAGCAATCCCACTACTGGGTACCTATCCAAAGGAATTGAAATCAGTATGTCGAAGCGGTATCTGTACTGTCATGTTTATTGCAGCATATTCACAATAGCCAAGATACAGAATCAAAGTAAGCATCCTTCAATGGATGTATGGATAAAGAAAATGTGGTATACATACATACACAATGGGATATTATTCAGCCTTAAAGAAGAAGGAAACTCTTGTCATTTGTGACAACATGGATGAACCTGTAGGATAGATACTATGTGAAGTGGAATAAGCCATGCATAGAAAGACAAATAACCACATGATCTCACTTACATGTGAAATCTAAACATAGTCAAGGTCATAAAAGCAGAGTAGAATGGTGGTTACCAGGGGCTGGGGGGATATGGGAGTTGCAGGATTGTAAAGATGTTGGCCAAATTTCAATTAAACAGGAGAAATAAATTAAAGAGATCTATTGTACAACATGGTGACTATGGTTAATGACAATGTATTATATACTTGAAAATTGCTAATAGAGTAGATTTTAGTGTTCTCACCACAAATAAATGATCAGAATGTGAGATAATGCATATATTAATTAGCTTGATTAGGCCATTTCACAATGTATACATGTTTTAAAACATCGTGTTGCACACCGTATATGTTATATACAATTTTTATTGTCTACTTAAAACACAATAACAATTTTTAAATTCCTGCAAAAAAACTTACTAAATAAATAAAGACACACAAGTTATATTTAAAATAAAAGTTGACATACCTTGGCTTCCGAAACACTAAACTATATTGTTGACAAGCCAGACCCACAGTGGGAGTATAAACAACAGGCATGAACTTCTCAACGTCAGACATTAGCACTCTATAAAAGAGCTTTTCATTTCTATCTTGAAGATCCATTAAGAGAAGATACCTGTGGAAATTGGACATAATTAGATCTACATCCCACAAAGTCATGAAACAGCTGCTTTGAAATCTAGTTAAACATTTTCAACCAAGTATAAAGTATGTTTTAGGTTACACAGAAAAAAAACCTGACTGCTTCACTTAACCAGCCTGAAAAAAGAAAAAGAAAAGAAAAATTCTGATCAAAAACAACTTTATAAATATTCTTAAACACCTCAAAAAATGAAGAACCATAAACTTGATTACTATCATTCAAACATTAAAACCATTGCTGAAATAGCACAGTTTTATTCAATACCTGAGGAGACTATCCCTATTTTAAAATGAAAGATGAAAATACCACTATAGATATATAATAGTTTAACATTAACTCAACTAAGTAAATAGAAAAACTTCATCCTTTAACTTGTAGTACTGAATAACCAAGGGAAATGGCACGAGAAATGAGTATGGGATTGTAGCACTCACCCTAAAAATAACTAAGGTAGGCAAGTTCAAGGGACTTTTCTTACTATTTGTATCTAATGGCCTTTTTCTTTCTAGAGGTACTTCTGAACCAGTTATCTTTCTATCTATAGACCTCTTCATATTACTTGTAGCCTTCAATAGTTTATAGAATAAAACTCAAACTGTCCTGGTATAATTTAAAAGAATCTTGCAAAACTGTACTCAATAATCTTACCAGCCTTTTTGTATTGATTTCTATTCTTTAGAGTAGTTGAAAATGCACAGAATTGGGAGTCAGAGATTCATGGAATCTAACATTTGGGCAATTAGATAGACATACCCAGAAAATGAACATTTGGAAGAAAGATGATAATTTTAATTTTAGACATGATAAAACTGATTTAGCAATGTGGAAGTCATCACTGCTAAATCAATGGTCAATTCACAGACCTCACTTTACTTAACAGGACATTTGACACAGGTGACATTACCTAGAGCTCAACACACTTTCTTTCCTTGACTTTCAGTCCATCATATTCTCTTGGTTTTCCTGCTATCTCACTGATCCATTCCTTTTCTGTTTCTTTGTATTTTATCCCATTCCCTGAAAGCTTTCTAGTGCTCATGTGTAATACATCAGGAAATTACACTGGCTTTACCCTCAAAATGTATCCAAAATCTAACCACCTCTGTTGCTACTACCCTGGATCCAAATCACCATCAGCTCTTGCCTGGATTATTTTAACAGTCTAAAAGTTCTGCCAGCCTGCATTTCTATTCTCAACATTGCAGCCAGTCTTTATGAAATATAGCTTAGATCATGTTGATCTTCTGTTCAAAATCCCAAAAGGTTTCCCTTTTCACTCAGAGTAACAGCAGAAGTCCTTCAGTGGCCTACAAAGCCATACATAATCGGTCTCCCACTACCTTGCTAACTTTCTTTCCTAACCTACCATTTCCCCCCAGCTCATTTTGCTCCAGACACAGGTCTCCCTGCTGATCCTTGAACATGCCAGCACACTGTTCCTCAGATTTCTTCACTGCTAACTGCCTCACCGTCTTTGAATATTTGCTCAAAACTCAGCTTCTCAATGAAGGCTACCCTTATCACTCCATTTAACACTGCAAACTGGCCATAACTACCCCCAGCATTCTCAGTCCCTCTTTACTCTACCTTTTCTTTTTTTTTTGCTCATAGCACTAGTCATTTTCTAACACATTATATAATTTACTAACTTTTTTACTGTTTACAATTTTTACATAATTTTTTAATAATTTATGTCAATTCTGTGAGGGCAGAGATGATTGTCTATAATCCTAATATCTAAAAAAGTATCTGACACTGAGTTGATGCTCAATATACATTTGAGGAATAGTCTATAGTAAAAATATGAAAGCTGCCAGTTTTTAGCAGGTAGCTGATAAAATGGCCCAGGAAAAGAATATAAAGTAAAGATATAAGAGGCTAAAGGAAGAATTTCAGGAAAAAGTAAAAAAGAAGATTGTCAAGGAGCTTAAAAAGAAGCAAATATACACACATTGGAAAAACTGAGTCAGACTCTTTGCCCAGCCACCTCGTCATATCCAATGGGCTCATGAACAAAGTGGCCATGGGCAAGGATGGAGGTTATGCACGGGCCCAGCAACACGGACTCCCACTCACCAAGCCAACCTGGCTACAGCCACTGCTGAGTGCTCAATCTGCCAGCAGCAGAGACCAACAATGAATCACTAATAAGGCATCTTCTCTAGGGTAATCAGCCAGCTACCTGGTGGCAGGTTGTTTACACTGGACAGTTTCATTCATGGGAGGGGCAGCATTTTGTTTTTACTGGAATGGATACTTACTCTGGATCCAGATGTGCCTTCCCTTTCATGCAATGCTTCTGCCAAAGCTACTGTATTTGTGGACTTACAAAACACCTTATCCACCATCATCATTTT
The DNA here is from genome assembly GCA_004363605.1 of Indri indri. Lineage (NCBI taxonomy): Eukaryota > Metazoa > Chordata > Mammalia > Primates > Indriidae > Indri > Indri indri. Next base: position 1,293 of record RJWJ010022392.1, on the reverse strand, counting down.
CCACACGGCATTGCTTCTAATCAAACTCGCTTCATAGCAAATGAAAGTGTGGCAATAAGCTCATGAAATTTACTGGTTTTACAATGTTTCCCACTAATCTGAAGCAGCTGGCTTGAAACAACAGTGGAATATCCTTTTGAGGACTCAGTTATAGCACCAGCAAGCTGGGAATACCTTTCAAAGCTGGGGCAAGCTTCTCAAGGAGGCTGTATATGCTCTGAATCAGTGTCCAGTGAATGGTGCTGTTTCTCCCACAGCCAGGATTCATGGATTTAGGAATCAAGGGGTGGAAATAGGAGTGGCACCACTCACTAACAAGTGACCCACTACCAAAATTTCGCTTTCTCTCCCTGTCACCTTATGCTCTGCTGGCTTAGAGCTCTTAGTTCCAAACGGAAGAATGTTTCCACCAAGAAACCCAATAATGAACCCACTGAACAGGAAGTTAAGACTGTCACCTGGCCACTTTGGGCACCACACACCTCTGAATCAACGGTCCAAGAAGGCAGTTACTGTGCTGGCTGGGAGGGATTGATCCTGACTACCAAGAGGAAACTGGACTGCTGCACTACAGTGGAAGTCAGAAAGAGTAAGTTCGAAATTCAGGAGCTCCCTTCGAGTATCTTTTAGTATTATCATGCCCTGTGATCAAAGCCAATGGAAACTACAACCCCATTCAGGCAGGACTACTAATGACCCAGACCATTCGGGACTGAAGGTCTGAGTCACCCCACCAGGTAAAGAACCATAACCAGCTCAGCTGCTTGCTGAAGGCAAAGGGAACATGGAAGGGGTAGTAGAAGAAGGTAGTTATAAACACCAGCTAAGACCATTTGACCAATTATACAAACAAGGACTGTAACTGTCATAAGTATTTCTTATTTTTTATGAATATATTTATATGTATATACATATATAAGCAAATATCTATATACAAAGATAAGCAAATATCATTTTCTTCCCTCTCTTATCACCTTATCAGGTAACAGAAGACATACTGACTTTATATCACAGTATTTATGTAATGCTAACTTTACACTATAGTTTTTAAGTTAAGGGACATCAGGAAGAAGAGAAAACACCTACCCTTCTGAGGAAAGGGTAGGTGCATTTTCAGTTGTATGCAGGATGGTTGTGTGATGTTAGGTGAAAGAACGACTTTGTTAATTGTTTTTTGGATGAAATTAACACCTAAATTGGTGGACTTTGAGTAAAGCAGATTATCCTCCATAATGTGAGTGGGCCTCATCCAATCAGTTGAAAGCCTTAATAGAACAGACTAACCTCCCTTCT
>RJWJ010022391.1:0-26907 GCA_004363605.1 Indri indri | reverse complement strand
GAGCTTTAGTGTTGAGAGGAAGCCATTAAAATGGAGAGACAGGTCCCTGAAAACAATGTTCTGCAAATGGATAGGACTTAATCTGTGGCCTACATATGATAGTACACAGTCACTCAGGTTGCTGTAACACAGACATCACAAAAAAGAATTTAAAGGCTGAAGAAGTATGATATAAATTTTTTTCTGCTGTGATAGTAGTGCTTGAATCAAAGTGGAAATACTGGTTTATTAAGTATAACCATTTTTGTCCCTAATTCTAAGGCTGACGATATAAAAATAAGAATTTTGAAGGCAAAATTTTAGGGAAGGCCCATAGCAAAAGAAGCCTGTTGTTCCTTGGGAAGCAGTTTCCTTAGAAACAGTTTATCCTGAAGTCATTCCTTTCTATTCAAAATAGTGTCCTCACACTCAATTACCTACCAAGAAAGCTAAACTGATGAAATTTGAGTTGCATCAGACTGAAGAATTGAATAACAGATGTGACGAAACTGATCAGCGAGGTTCTGGTCAGTGTAGCTCAGGTAGCTAGAACGATCAGAAATACCTGAGCAGTGGCCATGCAGTCAGGATGGAGGTCCTTGGAGCAGCCTTCCTTGGCAGATGAGACCCTTAGCCTTTCCCACTTAGTGGCAGATAGGTGGTGAGAAAGCGTAACTTCGAAGCACAAATTTAAAGAGCATCTCAAGAAGATATCACAAGTTAGTGACCATTTTCACAGTGGGCTTTCTGGTGGCAGGAGCCAGCTCAGCCTCCATGCAGGACAGTCCTGAAGAGCAGAGTGGTTAATAGCTCTGATGCAGCCCATAACCAATGACCAACAAGGTAGAAGGCAAGAAAAATAGCTTCTCACCTCTCTGGAGGGACAATGCCTAGGCTTGCTCTACACAGAGCCCTGATTTCCAGCAGCAATAACATACTCATTAGTACAACACACACTGGGTAATACATAGACTACGTAGAAATTATACCAGGTGAAAATATATGATAAAATGAAGGATTTGTATAATAAAAAGGCAAAAAGAAAGGGCGGAGGATATGTTAGGCCTATGATGAGTAGAGGTTTGGGGGTGGGGGCTGAGTGTCCACCTTCTCCCTTATGCCCCCCACCCTCAGGATCCCTATGTGACTGTGTCTTAACTCTGTTTAAGTCCACAGGTCATTTTCTCAGTGCCCAACAGCCTGAGGCAGCAGGGCTCTTCGGGTAATGGAGACGTATGTCTTCTTTCAGATTTCCATTTTTCATTTCTCATGTAGTACAGGGTTTCTCATTGTACTTTTCCACCTTCTAAAGAGGAATCTATCTTTACTAATACTTCCCACTTCCCCGAATCGGTGACATGGGCAAAGAGAGAAATATAAGCTCTTGGGACAGACCAGGACATCATCACTCCAGCAGGAAAGACAAGTATTTGTGCAGGTGATAGATGACTCCATAGTATAATTCTAAACACAATGATTCAGTGACAGTGGATTTTATAACGAGTTCAGGATGCCTTCAGGAAAACAAAGTGTCCCTACTCTTGACCATCAGCCCACACCTTTGTGTGTAGGCTGATGTGGAGAGCAGCGTGGAGCTTCTGAGAGATGCCAATCAGAGGCAAGAGTCCTAATACTGCCCTGTAGGATTGCACTCTGTGTCCTTCTTAAGCAAAGGAATACTGACTGAAACGTTGATTGAGGATCATGTAGAGAAAGAAATTCTTTGAGTTTTCCCATGAAGAAATATAAGAAAATATAGTCGTGTCCTAAGTGAATAAAAAGCAAGGAGCACAGAGATGCATCGTCCAATTTAGGAAGTCATAGATACTGAATGCCTGCACCTTCCCTAAAAGAGGAGACAGAGTGGAATCTGAGCCCCTCATTCTTTTCTTGTGTTTCAGAATCAATGCAGAGACAGGAAGAGGAAAAACAATAGAGAATTGAGAGGTTGGTTTTGGCGTGTTTATCCCTGAGCTCCCCACGTGTTACTTATAATCTCCCCTTCCAGGAGTTCCTATGTTCACAGACTCAGGGGATGCCATTTGCTAGAACAAGTCTCTCAATAAAAAAAATGAATCCCTCATTGGGGAACCTGAGAAAGGAATCAGAGCTTGGGGTGCACACCCTACCAAAAGTCAATTTAGCAGCAGGGTTCAGTTTGTTCTTCACTAACTTTTACCCAAGAGGAAAGGAAAGGGCTGGAAATCTCCCTCTATACACCATGCTGGGGTGAGCCTCTGGGCACATGAATACAGAAATGTCTTTATGGGCAGTGAAGGTACTAACAGTTGAGAGAATGCAAAACCCATTGGGCTGATCTTTGAGAAGACGGTGGAGTTTACCCAGTGACTTCATTCTAGGGCTACAGGTGAACAGAGTCCAGGCACAGGCAGATCCCTTAGTTGGACAATCCCACAGCCCTACTGCAGCCTCTGAGGGCCTGTCTTTTCTAGATACAGACAGGAAGATTAGACACACAGACACTCAGGAAACTTCTGAAATCCAAGAAGCAATAACTATGGCCCAGGCATCCTCCTTCTGGGTGTCCCCCAAAGAGCTTGTGTCCCCAGCCAGCATCCAGCAAGATGCCCCATGGCTCCCAGGAACCACAGGACACTGTCACCATCTTAAGAGACATGTGCTTCATTGCCAAGCAGAAAATTATCTTCCAACCCCTCCTGAAAAGAAAATTTTACTCAAAGAATTTTCTCTGTCTAGTCAGCAGCTTCATCAACTCTCATAAGAGCACATCCTCTCAAGACAATCTCTACTTTTTGTAATCAGTGATGTTTATCCTTCACGAATACATTTGTTTCTGCAAATAGGATAGTGAAGTCTTCTGTCTGCACCATGGTTTGGGTTAAGGTTTGTGGTATCCTGGGAGCTTGAGTTCTGAGAAGGAAAGTGGTGTCAGCTTCACCTTTGAGTGTCATTTTAGGCTTCTACCAGGTGGCCAAGTGCATGGAGAGAGGTTGAAAGAGGTTTGCACAGCTGCCGCCATCCAGGATCTTTACAACCTGCTAAGATAATATAATTTCAAAATATGGTCAACTTGTATAATTATCACTGGGCAGGGGATGGGAGAGGATGAGGATGAACGTAAATTCATTCGGGGACTTTTCAAAATGAAAATATCAAGTAACGGCCCAGCCCTAAAACCAGGCTCCATCAGCCCTTCCCCTTGGTTTCCTCACCATCTTAATCTTAACATAGCTGGAGAGTGGAAGGGAGGGTTACAAGGCTTAATGGGGCCAGAAATTCCTCCACTAAGCCTCCTAGAAGAGCAAGAGATAAGTAGCTTCACATATCACGAAAGTAGAAACTGGAAGATTAGACATGGTTAGACCCTGAGTTCAAAATTTGGAATACAGTCTCTGAGCACAGAGACTGTAAGGCTGAAAAGGCACAGAAAACTCTAGGTTTGGAGGTCACAGGCTCCAACCTGATTGTATCTGTAAAACACACTAGTCTTTTTCTCTTGTGTGGTGAAAAGTATACAAGTGGTTCTCACCTAGATAGTCAGGATGCTGTGTACTTGGTTATCTGACACCCTCTGTTACAAGGTATTGAACTTTAAATGCCAGCCAGATTACAAACTTGGGTTCTCTCATTCATAAAGTGGTACCAAATAAACATGCTAGCTGCAATATTTTATATATATATATATATATATTTTTTCCCTGTTATTAGTGGGGAATTCCTGGCACCAGCCCCACAACCCTGATCCTTCCTTGGTGAAGCCAGGGGCTCCTTAACTCTTAGCTTAGTGTCAATGAAAATAGAGATCCACTCTGAAACCTTTCTTTGCCCTTTTTATTGTAAAGAATCATTTGAAATGAAGTGACAGCAACTATAAGTAACCGTTTTAAGCAACAGCAAGGAATGCATTGACTCATAGAACTGACAAGTCTGGGATTAGGACTACAGTCAGCACCTGGGTTATTGCAGAGGCTCAGCCAATGCCCTTAGGATTCTGCCTCCCTCTATTTCTGGGCTCTGTTCTTTTGTGTTTCCTCATCCTCAGGCTTCATGTGATGGAAAAATGCCTTTTGGCAAGTTCAAAGTTGAATCCTTACAAGTTCAAGCATGGCTGAGATTGTGGTGTTCTCTTATGGCAGCACAGAATGGGCTTGGACGATCCCTTTTTTAGAATGTTTTTAACTGAATACAAAGTTTTCAGAGAAAATCAACGGAAATATCACCAAAATATTTTAAAATATACATTTGTGATACAGTAACAATGTGCTTCTTTGGTGATATATTCAATAACAAAAATATAATTAAAAATATAGGCAAGAAAAAGATAAATTTTATCTTTTGTAAGAGAGATAAATGTGAAAACTATCACAGCTTTCCTAAATCAGAAATTAAACTCTGGAGTGGAGTTTGACAAAGCAACACACATATCATGTTGGACAGCCAACATTTTCAACATTTTGTTTGAATGTTACAAAGTTTTAAAATTCCTACTTCCAAGGATTTATTGTCACAAATGGAACTGAGGCTCCCATGGCTTGTTTTATAAGATGAGAATTAACTTCTTTCAAAGAACATCAGAATTCTGCAAGACTTTTGAGTAAAACGTCACTGTGAAAATATGTGACATCATCATTTGTTGGCTCAATGACCATTAGGAAGAGTGTTACCCAAAGTTGGCCAATTGGAGACTATGAGACTGAGATCACATGAATTAACTGCAGTTTGATAATAGTCATGAACATAAGTGATATTTCAAGATATCTGCAACAGGTATAATGTGTAGGAAAATATCCATGATTTCTGTTGATACCAGTATCACAGGTAATGTTCACTACTATTATGGTTTTATTCCTATATTTGTAAAGGAAAAAATACTAAATTTTTCTTAAGGAAATTAACCTTATAGATTAGTGAGAACAAAGACAAAATATTTTTCCATACAAATTCACAAATATCCTAAATTCTATCCTTACCTCCCTGCAGAAAATGAATCAGTTTATAACCACTGTGCCTACATGCAGATAATATATTATTATGCCAGGGTATTAAAAGAACTAACACATACAATAATTATGCTAACTATGAAATGTACAGATAAAATTAGAACATATTATGTATGTTTATTAGTCCTCACAATAGGGCCATGAGATACATTTAGGTATGACTTCCATTTCACAGTTGAAGAAAGTAAGATGTGTGTGAAACAATTTGACTTAAATCATATGTAAAGTTAGTGGAAGTCAGATTTAAAACTTTACCATTATATTCACTATCACTGACAATATCAATAGTTTAATGATGAAAATGCAGAACACTGTACAGATGTACAGATGTGATGGTGTGTGTGTGTTTATATGAGTCTTTCAATAGGGCCAAATGATAATAGTGTATATTGGATGATTGAATAAACTGTAGGAAGGGTTAGCTGGAGATCTTACAGTGAGAAACAAGATACCATATAAAGACATGGGGAGAAGAATTCAGTGAAATTGAGCAAAGGAGGGGAAAGCTGAATCTTTGGTAAGAAGTACAGATGGGTGTGTTGGATAACCACAGCGACTATGTATGAGTTGACCCAAACGTTGAGTAAGAGAGGCAGCTTACTATTCTAACAGCATGGCAGGAGGGTTCACATTTCCACACTTGATGTGGGTCACTCTTCTCCTAGATAAAGAGCACAGGTTCCAGTGTTGCAGAAATGAGAGCCTGCACTTCCCTATCACACTGTGGCACAATGCTACTCAGCTGCCCTGACAAGTTCAAAGCAGCCTAACAAGTATTGAATGGAAAACTTTTGTTATTAGGTTTCACATAATGTTATTTATCAAAATAAAATAAAAATGTGAGAATCTTCATAGTTTTTCTCTATTACATATGTGCTTATAGTATTCATTAGCAAGATGCTGGATAATGAAGTATGTGCTACATACATTAAAAATTTTAACACCTGCTAAAAATGTTTAACAAATTACTGCAAACCTTGATGGAATCGCCTGGAAGTTTTCCTAATTTAGAAGTAATCTCAAAAATAATTTGATCATACCATCACTTAAGCTGTATGTGTAAGACAATATTATTTGTTAAGAAAAACAATACTAATTTAATAATAATTATTGTCAAAACAGATAGTACGTCGATCTTTAGCAGCGCACAAATGATATGGCTCTCTAGTTAAAACACCTGAACCTAGTTACGTCTCTCTCATTACTGAATCTCCAAAGACCGAACAAAAATAGTGATGTTCTTAATTGTCCTAATTGCAATCCACATGAAATAAAGATGTGGTCCAGAAAGGATATGCAGAATTTTTAACTTTAAAACCACTTAGAAAATCTATTTCATATTCAAAGACCTATAGCTTTTCTAGGAAAGAAAAACAAAACCAAAAAAAATGTAATCTTTATAACTCTGGAAAATATTGGGCTCCATTTTTTAAAAATATAATACATGTTAAAGCAAAGGATGTAGAACATATTTTGTACATAGCTTATTATTTTCTGTAAGCAAGTATATTTAACAAATTTGAGGCATAATGGAAACAAAGATGTTAAGCATGCATTTTTCACAGCTAATTTTATAGACCTAGAAATTCTGCAAATAAACATTTAATATTTTAAAAATTCCAAATTGTTAAGAGACTATAAAATGGAATTATCTAGCATGATTATTCCCCCAATAGATGAGTTTATAAACTGCTGGATAGACACATTATATAGTGATACGGATATGATCAACAAAAGACTTAAATAAACAAAAAGCCAAATAAACACTTTTTAAAAGTTTAAATGATTTAGTCTGGGAATGGGATAGAAGTTAGAAAAGGGAGAAGTAAAATAACACTCAACCCCCTTTGAACACTTTAAAATTTTTAGCCATACACATTTGTCACTTTCAATATTTTAAATTAAAAAAAAATATGCTAAATTTCTCTTCTTAAGATTTTTGTCACAAATCTACCTCTTCTGGTGGCATTCACTAGTTAGCAGTATTTTCCCACAAATTATCTTTTTTTATATAAATATACACCAATAACTACAGTTAGGGATTATGGGATTTCCTTAATAGTTGAGGACACGTATGTTATTGTCTTTTACAGGTAATTAGCAGTGGGGTGGTAATTAGTTCTCATTTATGAATATATTTTGAAGGTACAGCTGACAGGATTTTCTGAGATGGGTTACACAAGAAAATTACAGTAGTGAAGGGACCTTCAAAGTTTTATATCAAGGTGACTGGAAGAATGATTTTCTGAGGAAGAAAAGAGTATAGAAGGAAAAGATTTGTAGTATTGGAATTGCAGCAAATTAAAGGTAGGCACAGATTTCTAGACGCTCCTGCCACTGAGGTCTGGGTCTATGCCCCTCCCCTCAAACCTAGGTGGGCTTTGTGCCTGTTTTAACTAATAGAATATGGTACATGCGATGCTATGCCAACTTTTGCACTCATGGCCTTAAAAATCAGCAACTTCCACTTTGTTTCTTAGAATACTCATTCTTGGAACCACAAGGTGCTTCAAGGTGCTTTGTAACAACTAATGTCTCAAATATATCCAAACTATATAAAATATGTCTGCAATGCAATAAGAAAACAACTATTAATTTTACGTAATGAAATTTCATAATTATGAATGCATAAAAATAAAACAAATTATACTTTTATGGCAAGAATAAAATAGATTTATTTGACTTGGAAATTCAGATAACAAAATATGCAAATTATAATTATACTATTGAAAATTACACATATTTTAATGACATGTGTCAATGGTAGAAGTGATTGTATTTGGAAAGAGTGAATATGAATGATTTTATTTTCTCCTTTTTTATGGGCAGTATTTTCTGAATTTCTAACAAAAAACATAAACCATCAACTGCTACCAAAAATAAAAGCTTTGTGAACATAAAAAAAAGAAAAAGAAGTATGACTACCCTAGGCTACCATGCTGTAAAGAAGTCCAAGCCTTGGAGACAGACCATTAAGGATGAAGCACCATGGAGTTTGCATGGAGATGGAGAGGATGATGGACATGGAGAGACAGAGAAAGAGAGATGGTGGAGGGAGGGAGGCAGAGATGGAGAGAGGAAAGAGAGAGAGCTCAAAGGCACACCAAAGTGCCAGATATGTATACATATATATATATATTAATAAAAGAAGAAGTCATCTTGGGAGTGGGTCTTCCAGTCCCAGACACTCCAGCTGATGTCATGTGAACCAGAGATGAACCATCTATTTGATCCCTTCCCAAATTTCTAATCCACAAGATCCTGAGCAAAATAAAATGACTATTTTAAGACATTAAGTTTAGGAGTAGTTGGCTACACAACAACAGATTATAACAAGAATCAAGAGTTGAGTTTTAGGCATGCTAATTTGAGATGGTCATACACACTCAAGTGGCAATGTCGTAAAGCTTTTGGATATTTGACAAATTTTTTCAAGGATTAAGTGAGATAATACATGCAGAGAACCCAGGTATATGCTTCCCTATTATAAATCACTTAACATATGTTAAATAGTTTTCAATTTTTTAAATCATCTAATAGCCAAAGGTCAGAGAAAATTAATTATGTTATGAACCAAATGTTGTATAAGTTTTATAATAATGAAATAATGCAGAGAAGTAATGGAGAAAAGAGAAGTGAAATAAAGAGTGCATACAATAAGGCTATCCTCTTTTAGAATGGGTAGTCAGTAGAAATTTTTAAATCTTATAATTCAAAACACAAAAGCGTATATATTCTTATTCTAGAAGTTAACTCTTTTTTTCCCAAGGTGCTTAATTTTATTAGTAATCAGCAAAATGCTAATAAATCCACAGGGATAAAATTAAAAATAACGACTACATAAATGTTGAAGAAAGTAACTGAAACCCTTAATTCATGCTTAAATAACTCTTAACCTCTAGAATAAGATGAAATAATATTTCTCAAATGAGAAAGTGAAAGAGGACAAAGTCGATGTACTAATAAAAGCATGAGATTTTGTTCTTTTTATAACAGAAAATCAATGTGTTTGTAGTAGTTTTCTATCACTCCCCAAATTACCCCACACTAACATACATGCACACAAACATATACACACAATATATGAAAACAATATGGATTATATAATCCATTTATAGTAATGTTATTAAATATATATTTTTCAATGTGCCAGAAGTAAATTTTGAAAAAGTATGTGATAAGTTATCATGTTGAAGGGAAAGAAGAGAACATAAAATTTCTCACTTTTACTTTTATAATTTTGCAATTTCAAATGAAGCCATTATAAAATAAAATAAATGTAAAATTACAGTTATTAATCAACATCCTTCTGAAATATGTCTCAATGAGCAAAATTAAAAATGGCCACTTAAAATTGTAAAGTATTTATTCACTTGTAAATGTACATTTTAAACTAAACCCCTCTCTGATAGAGACTTCTGTAAAACTTTCAGATTCCAGTTTATCCAAAGTTATTTTAAGTCAGCATAATACAAGTCATCTCAATTAAAAAACAAATAATATAATATGCTATACTTCAAAATTTTATTATCGAGCTTTCTGAATGGACTGAATATCTCAGATGTGTCAGAACTGGAGATTCAGAGATCTATGATTAGTTTCTTCATTTTCTCCTTTCCTTCTAATTCCACTCAGATGTTGCCCTTTTCACCATCACAGCCACCTTCAGTTATGAGCAACTTATGATATGTCATTTACACCATAAATTACACAAAAAAGACAATTTTCTGCAGGCTGAACTACTCTATCAAAATCAAGTCTGTACTAGGATGGTGAAGCAGAGCCCTGCTGTACTTACTCAAATCATGTGCTAAATTCATTTAATTAAAATATATTTCAATAAAATATTTATATGACTGAGTTAAAAGTGATATTCTATAAAATGCCTGAAAGTGGCATACATTCTCTGCTTCCCTTGCTAATAGAAAGCTGTCCTGTCTTACCCCCATATCTTAATTCTTCATATATAAGAATTAGCCTCATGTCATACCGCTTATTTCACTTCACAAAGACCTGTTACCTCAGATATCATCAGCCTTTATTTCTGTTATAACTAGAATTTAGTTGATGTTTTCCAATCAGAGAGGACTAAAAGTCCAAAACAAACAGTAACAACAACAACAACAACAAAACAGGCAAGTAGATGAATCTATAGTATTTACAGCAAACTATCCCGATGGAAGAATCACTCAATAGTTCTTTTCTTGCCTGGATGGAATTATTTTTCGAAGAACTAAGCCTTAGAGAATGCTGTCACTACCTCAGTCTAAATATATTTTATGAAAAAAAAATTAGGTGAAAGAAGGCTAAGGAATTTTATTGTACTGAATAAAAAATGTTTAGTTTAAGAAACTAATAATACATTGTAGATGCTTTATTAAAACTTCATCAAACTCACATTTTCTTTTTCTGCTTCGCTTTCTCTATCTTTGCAACATATGTATAATATTATAACCTGCTATGTGTAAAATATACTCCATCTGTCAGTGTCCTTTGGGAAGATTCTGCAGTCTTGTGTTTGAGACATTCTAATTCATCACCATGCAAGAAACTATCACATATTTAGGGTATCATTTCTCTGGGAACTGTATTATAACTTGATAAGGGGGTGGAGAGAGATCTGAAAAGTCACTTCCATGTCTTGCTTTTGTGGTAAAACATGGGGTAGGGGTTGCCTTTCCTTTCTTGGGATAATCAGTCACCTTATCAGGTAGACATGCAGTCATTTTGGTATCAATAAAGGCAATAAATGACAACTCAATATGTATAGAAAAGTATGATAGCCTGAGAATCTGACAATAGGTATCCTCTGTTTCAAGAATATCAGGGCACAACGGAAGTTCTTTGACTTGAGCAGTCATGTTAAACTGTTGTGCAAGTTAGGAAGACTGAGGACTGGGAAGGAAAATTAACAAGAAAGAGTTTGAATTGCTTTCAAAATTCCTACCATTTCAAAACAAACCACAGAAAAAATTCTTAAAAAATTTAATAACTTGAGAGCTCTGATGGGAGCCTAAGTGGAGATTCTGACAGGGAAGAAGAATCATACTCAGAATCATGCAGCGATTATAGGCATTACTAACTGGAAAGAGAAAAATGGAGCCCAGCTGCTTTGCACCGACCACAGGGAAGATCTGGTTTTCTGTTGTCTGCAGCAATTCTTGGCCAATTTCATCAAAATCTAATATATGTTGCTGTGCCTAATAACTTAAAAACAACATGTTCCAAACAGTTGCACAGAGGCTGAGGTCAAAAGACCATGTTAGGAGAGGGGAGCTAGCTCAGCTGCATTTCCTGAGGACAATTACTTTTTATAATTAAGCTTTAAACAGCATGATTTGAAGGGGAATCAGTCCTACCCCCAAGGCCCATTCTTATAATGGTATTTTCTTGAAACAGAGGTAGTGAATCAGCAAAATGACCTGGAAGCCATATTGGAAAGGAAGTTACCTTAGAAAAGCTATTGTTGCTTTCTTTTTAATGTGTGGTCCTTCCTCCCTATTCTACCATTTCCTGCTGATCTTTCTCTTGTAAGCAGAATCTGGAACTCTTATTACCACCAAACACATACATACGTTTTTTAATTATTATCTGATGCATTAATTCAATCAACAGCTAAACTCGCTTTGTACCTATCAAGTGTCATGAACTAGTGATACAAGGTGAGAAGGGCATGGTCCTTACAGATAGGACAAAGAGCTCACACTTGGAGAGACAGAGAAGTCAGCACAAGACTTGCAATTTCATATGTTTGATAGAAGTTCATACATCATGGGGCACATAAAAATGGGAGCATAAAAATCTTGCAGGTTGGAAAATGTTGCCTGGGAGAAGCACATTCAACTCTAAGATCCAACAAAATAAGTTGGAATTCCCTAAGGGAAGCAACTGATCTTTTCTCAGGCATTTGGAACAGTAGCTGCAAAATGACAAAGTCAGCAAGAATTGTTATATTCCAGGACTTATCATGGTGTGTATCGTTTTTGCCAAGTATCTTCATCCACACTCTCTAGCTTCGCTCCTGTTAAAATGCACCTCTTCCCCTAGCTTTGTCGGTGTTCTCTGTGTCCTTTTCTTTCGAGCCTTCTCAAGGACTTCTCTCTTGCAATTAGCCCTTCTCCTTCTGTTTTATCTATTTGTCCCTCTCTTTGAAATCATTTAATCCATTACTCATATCTGATAGTACCTATCAGAGAAGACAAATGGGAAAGAAATTTCAGTTGACCCCGTGCTAAGGAGTTTGATGTCTTATCCTGAGGCTGATGGGCAACAAGCGAAGGGTATTAAACAATGAAATATCATGAAGTTTCACCCCTTAAAAATATCACCCTGGATGCTGTGTGCAGAATCAATTGGAGAACGCAAGACAGGAAGCCTGCACACCGATCAGGAGGCTTGCTAGCAGCCTTACCTAGAGAACTGCAGTGGAGACAGAAAGAGACAGATGCAGGGAGGGAGTAACAAGTGAGAAATGAATGAATTTCCTGATTACATCGGTGCAGGCGGAGCAGCTCCCAGCGGGCTCAGGGTTCCGTAAACATGGAGGTGAAAGGTCAGACCCCCCATGGTCTACATCAGGTTGCCTCGGAGCCACCCCAAAGAAGTGTATCAGTCGTGGATGGACCATAACTTGCACTTATCACCTAGAAGATGCTCAACAAACATGTATTGAAGTTTGAAGTTGGTGCTATTCAGCAAAACCGAAAGCACGAGAGGAGGTAGGGCTGGATCAGGTGATTGGTTCAGCCTGTTAAACATGATAAACAGAGCTGTCTGATGACTTTTTACATTGTCATTAAATGGGGGTATACAGTGCTCAGGGGAATAAATTTGTAGAAAATATAAGTCCAATTTTAAAATATTGAGAAAGCACATACACACACACACACACACACACACACACACACACACACACAAGCAAACACTCACACCCCACCTAGAAAATATTAGAAAACAATTAAGGAGAAAGCCCCATGAATAGTATTTATTAAGAGTGCTACTATTTATACCAAGTTATATATGTTTTAAGTTAATTGTCCTCAGTTCTTGTTCTAGTTTGTTGCTAACTATGTCACCTTCCTGTCTTCCCTGAGATACAATTTCTTCAAATATAAAATAAGGTGATTTGAATAGGGGATTTTAAGGTCTAGCCCACTCTCTAGCTCTAAAATTCAAAGTGTCTGATTCTCAGACCAATTTTTAAACTCCAAAGAGAAAATCCTGTATTTAATTTCAATAATGTCCCCACATTTTAAGGTAAATCACCTACTAATGCTGTGAATTAAAAGTGCCACCCAAAACTAGACCTCTCTTCTTAGGCAGATTTGGGCCCCCCTCATGTATTCACGCAAAAGCAGAACCTGAGATACGGTTTTGAGCAGATATTTGTTACTTGGAGAGTCAAGAAAACACCAGCGTTGGAGAAGGGAAAACAGACAAATAAGAAAAAAGAGCCAATAAAGGGTGTCAGTCCCCACTGTGGGTTACTAGAGCTTAATCCCACTGGGGAACGTTGGGGAACAGAGCTATCCCATCTGAAGAGTGAGAGCCGGGGTAGTTACGCACTGTCTCCTGTTAATCATTGCTTGAGGACTGTACCTAAGGCCTGTTCACCCTGTTGCACACAAGCCAAAGTGTTCTCCTACAGCCATAGAAAGGCTTCAGACAAAAAGAAGTAGATTTTAGAAGCTGGCAGTCAGGTAGCTGGCAGGGTCATAAGGTGGAGGGGATATAAGTAAGGCTCAGTCATTATCCTCTCTATCACCCCAGTGCGAATAGATGGAAAGTCTTCAAGCCCAGAACTCTAAGAACCCCATGCCCTGAGGACACTGCTGGGTGGGTCCTATAAATTGAAGACACTAGTGCTGGCTGGTGTGTTCCCCAGCCTTCCATGAGTAACTACATAATCATGTGAGGTACATGTATCTTGGCCTTTACCTTTGCCTTTCTATAATGGGAATAAAGAGATATAAATAGCAATTAAGATAGGAAAGAATTATTATGAGCAATATCTAGATGAGAAATAAGACTTGTCGGAATGATTTGAAAATGTTTCAGATAGTTCATCAGTGCTATGCATTTTATTTCCTAGTAATTTGTTGATGGAATCACATTGTAATATAAAATATATTTACTTCAAATTTACGTAACTTGTAAGTCTATTTCAGGAATAGAAACCTAAAACAGTAATTAGAAATGTCACTTTTACTTTCCAAAATTGTGAAGTTAATTAAGTCATTAAGAGTAGCAAATCCAAATTCCTTAGTAATTTTGCTGTTATTATTAAAACATTTCCTTGCATATTTGGGATGGAGTAAATATTTTCTAATTTATTTTCCTATATCTCTTGGAGTCCTCTCAGGACAATTATACTTGGTTGTTTTTCTGAAATGGGAAATAAATGATAGACTCTATCTCATTGTATTTTGAACTTTACTATTTCTTTTTAAATGTCATTACATGTAAGGAAATCTAATGAAGCTTTTAAATAGATGAATTTAAAATGACAATAAATTCCCTTTTTTTCAATGTCCTGAGTTCCTAGCCTAGTGCTAGAATGGCAAGAGCTCCAAAGTAGTTTATTGATGTCATTCATTAATATTCTCAACTTCTTTCTCAATTTGGACTCTCAGAGGCTTGTGTCTGTACAAGGGATGACTGGTAGTGATCCAAAAAGTCCAGCAATCATTTCTACAAGTATAATTAAGGAAGGAGATATTTACTACGTAAATTCTCATAATAGGATTGTCAAGGTAGTAAGTGGTATGACCATAGCTTGTCCTAGGTAAAATTGTTTAAAAGCCCTTGACTTTTATATGTACACATATACATACATAGATACACCATATATATACAATATATATGTGTATATAGATTTTGTTATATATATATATATATATATCCCACCCAGAATTTCTGAATATGACCTTATTGAGAAAGGGGAGTTGCTATGGTCTGAATATTGCTATTTCCCCAAAATTTACATTTTTGAACTTAATTCACAGTGTGATAGCATTAAGCAGTGGAGCCTTTGAAAAATAATTACATCATGAAGGCTCCACCTTCATGCACTTATATAGAGGTTCCAGGGAGCTCCCTGGCTCCTTCCACCAAGTGAGGACACAGCAAAATGTGCCATCTATGAGGACTAGGCCTTACCAGGCGCTGAATCTGCTGGTGTCTTGATCTTGGGCTTCCTAGCCTCTAGAACTGTAAAAAATAAATTTCTGTTGTTTATAAATTACCCAGTCTACAGTATTTCGTTATAGCATCCCAAACAGACTAAGACAGAAATTGGTACCAAGAAGTGGGGTGCGGCTATAACAAATACCCTAAAAGTGTCTTTGGGATCAACTAATGGGTAGAGACTGGAAGAGCTTTGAAGCGTATTGCTGTGAACAGACATTTGTGGTGATTCTGGGGAGGGCTCAGAGGAAGAGGAGGGCTGTAGAAAAAGTCTCAGTTTCCTTAGAGAGTACCTACGTGGCCTTGAACAGAATGCTGGCAGAAATACAGACCACACAGGCTATTCTGATGAGGTCTCAGACAGAAACAAAGAACATGTCATTGGAAACTGGAGGAAAGGTGATCCTCGTTATAAAGTAGTAAAGAACTGATCTGAATTGTGTTCATTTCCTAGTGTTTTGTGGAAGAAACTTATGAGTGGTGAAGTAGGATATCTGGTGAAAGAAATCTCTGAGCCAAGTGTTGGGAGTGCACTATGGCTCCTCTGGGCTGCTCACACAGGTGGTCAAGTGCAAGAAGAGGGAGACAAACTGCAGACGGAATTTATAATTAAAAAGGAAGCAGAACTTAAAGATTTGGAAGATTGTCGCCCTGGCCATGTTGTAAAGAATGAAAAATTGTGTGTGGGAGAGAACAGCGAGGGTGTGGCCAAACTACCCTTGATAAGAAGCTTAGTGCAGCACTGCAGAAGCCCGGTGCTTTTCATCAAGACAATGAAGGAATGACCCTGAAGGCATTTCAGACATCATTATGCTTGGTGCTCCCCTCACAGGCCCAGAGTGCCAAGGTCTGGGAGGAAGAACTAAGTCAAAAAAGGGTCCCCAGGTGCCCACTGGTCTTAGCACTCACTGCCCCATGGCTCCTCAAGTCCCTGCTCCTGCATTCTGGCACAGCACTACTCAGCCATCCCAGGTTCGGCTTCAGTGGGCCCAGGTATGGTGTGGGCTGCAGTGGCTGCCCCTCCAGACAGGACAGATGATAAACCTTGGCAGCATCCGCTATGTGTCACCTCCACCAGGACTCAGAGGGCACAAGTTTGGGAGCATAGCTGCTTCCACCTAGATTGCAAAGGCTGTCCTGCAGATCCTTGGGGCCCAGGCAGAGACCTGCCACAGAGGCAGGGCCACAGCAGAGAGCTCCCACTCAGGCAATGACCTGTGGAGCCATAGGGACAGGGCCATTCCCAAACTGCACACAGCCACTAGCAGAGCCACTAGAGTGCATTTCCCACCTGGATGAGCTGCAGGCATGCAACTCCGACGTGTAAGAGCTGCCATGGGTGCTGTGTGGAGCATAGCCATGGGGATGGGGCTGTCCAGAGACTTGCACCCCGCTGTGTCTAGAAGGTGGGACATCAAGTTAAGGAAGATTTTAGTGGAGCTTTAAGATTTATTGTTGTTTGCTTCACTGGGTTTTGGACTTACTTGGGATCAGTCATCTCTTTCTTCCTTCCTACTTTTCCCTTTCAGAGTGAGAATGTCTCTCCTATGCCTATCCCACCATTGTGTTTTGGAAGCTCATAAATGGTTGAATTTCACAGGCTCACTGCTGGAGAATAATGTGTCTCAGGATAAATTGTACCTTGAGTGTCACAAAAATATGACTTAGATGGTATTTACATGAGACTCTGGACTTTAGGCTCTTGAATTGGTGCTGGAAGAAGTTAAGACTTGAGGGCTATTAGCAAGGAATAAATATATTTTGCATGTGAGAATGACATGACTTTGGGGGAGCCAGATATGGAATGCTATGGTCTAGGTACTGGTGTTCCCCCAAATTTGTATGTTGGAACCCAATTCCCAGTAGGATAGTATCAAGAGGTAGGTTTGGAGAAATGATTGTCACCCTCATGAATGGGATTAATAACCTTATGAGCGTCTGGAGGGAGTGCCCCACCCTCTTCCACCATGTGAGGATATCGCAGAGTCATCACCTCTGAGAAATAGGCTCTTACCAAACTCCGAATCTGCTGGTGCCTTGTGCTTGGACTTCTCAGTTTCTAGAACCATGAGAAATAAATTTCTGTTGTTTATATAAGAGACAGAAGAGGAGAAGACACACACAGAGGAGAAGGGCATATGAAGACGGAGGCAGAGATTGGAGTTATGCAGCCAAATGCCAGAAACACCTGGAACCAGCAAAACCTAGAAGAGACAAGAGATGAGTCGCCCCAGAGCCTTTGGAGGAAATGAGTCTCTGACAATACCTTGACTTCAGACCTCTGGCGGCCTCTAGAACTGTGAAAGAATAGATTCCTGTTGTGTTAAGCCACCAAGTTTGCGGGTCATTTGTCATGGCAGTCACGGGAAACTAAAACAGGTATTATCTTTTCTATAAAAGGTATTTTCAGTCTTACAAGTGACCTTTTGGCAGGATTTTCCATTTTCACATCACTTGAAAAGCTTTCAAAGATTGTGACTATGGTACTAATGTTGACCTTTTCTTTTTGAGCAAATATGGTAACATGACCAGTGTTCCCTATGTCTGTTTTCCTTGAATTTTCAGCACGGGTTCTGTTTCACTTCCCTACCAGCATTAAGGAAGGCATGGCCATGTGGCCAGGTCTACCCAATTAAATAGAAACAGAAGGGAGCACTGGCATATGATCCTCTGTACTTTTTTCATTGCTCCAAATGACCCAGGGTCTTTTCCTGCTTGGGATGCTTTAACAAAATATGATAAAATGGGCAACTTAAACAACAGACGTTTATTTTTCACACTTCTGGAGGTTGGAAAGTCTAAGATCAGGGTTCTGCATCATCTGGTTCTTGGTGAGCGTTCTCTTCCTGGTTTGCAGGTGGCCGTCTTATCACTGTGTGCTGACACGGCAGAGAGAGCAGGAGCTCTGGTGTCTCTTCCGCTTTTTGTGAGGACACGAATCCCATTCCCCTCATGGCGGCCCATCCTCATGACCTCATTGAAACCTCTGGGAGTGTCAGGTTTGACATTGTTTTAGCAAGTCGCATTGCCCCACAGCACCCAACCAGGCACAGACCTGGCAGGAAAGTTGGTATTTTCCACAAAGAGTGCAGGAATTAGTCCAGCCATTCACTGTTTATGATAAGTAGCAGAAGTGTCCAAAATAAGGCATGAGTATGTGCGCATGAATGTTCTTCCAATTCTATGTCAAGCTGAAAATTCATAAATATAATAAAAAGCTGCTTTGTAGCCTAAAGAATCAAAATTAAAATGAAATAAAATATGGCAAAATTTTAAATAAAAATAAATAATGGGATACTGTCTGTGACCTGCAAATTTAATATTTTTTAAATGTTCTTCTTATCAATTGGCCTAATTTTTGTTGAACATATTATGTTTTAGGGAAAACCTAAAAGCAAATATTTTCACATCCTGATTGTTGGACTTGTGAATATGTTACTTTATGTGGCAAAAGGGACTTAGCAGATGTGATTAAGGATCTTGCCATGGGGAAGTTATACTGAATTATACCTGTGGGCCCAATGTAGTAATAAGGGTCCTCTTAGGGAGGGAGGAGGTCAGAGAGGTGAGGAAATGCCCGGCTGTTGGCTTTGAAGGTGTAGGAAGGTACCACAAGCTATGGAATGTAGGCTGCCTCTAGAATCCAGAAAAGGCAGGAAACTCCCTTTCTCCCCTACAGCACACAGAAGGAACGCAGGTTTGCCAACATCTTGATTTTGCCTCATTGAAACTGATTTTGGACTTCTGACCTCCAGAACTCTAAGATAATGAATACATATTGTTTTAGTCTTCTAAGTGTATGGAGATTCGTTAGAGCAATAATAGAAAACTAATACAGCCTTTAACTATTAAAAAAAAAAAAAAACTTACATTGCTGTCAGTCTTAAAATGTTCTACAGTTTTCCCTGTCCCTGCTTTTTCAGTAGTTTGGTATTTCAACTTGCTCTGTGTGATTAAAATATTTCAAGTATTTTCATTTCAAAATTCCTCAGCTGACAACTTATAAAGTATTAGGGAAACATTAGATCTAGGGTGTTTTGAATTCCGCATACATCATGGTGTGACGAAGAGCGGATTTCTGCTAATCTCAGAAAATTCCTTCTCACCTTGCCCCACACACATAAAATTTATATAATTTCGCCATTCGAAACAGAACCAAGAGCTAAATGAAGAAATACCAGGCTATACTGTCATCATAAGGTGGGAAGAATAAAGATAATTTAATACAGTGGAAAATATTCCACTGAAAACTCATCCTTTATTTTAAACAGCTTTCTCTGTCTTCACAAGAAATACATAAACTAAAAATGAATAGGTCTTCTTGTGGGTTTTGATGTTTGCTAATTATTTTTAAGAACTGCTCTTTGAAAGATAGTCCCTGACAGAGACAAACTTCAATTGCTACAAGGAGTGATACATCCAACCACTTTAAAAGAAAATGTTTGAACACAACAATTTTTAAAACAAGCTGCATCTCTCAGCCAGGAAGCTGCAGCAGCTGCTTTTGCCACCTTTGCTACTAAAGGCAGTGCTGGTGGCAGTGCAGGTGGCACTGTCTGAAGCCAGAGTAAATACCCCCTGCTCACTTTGCCTTTCTCTGCTATTGCTGCCCATTGACAAACACTTCCAGGGAGCCAAGTGGCAAGGCGGTTACGATGATGAAGTTTCCAGATTCAGTTTCCTACAATTGAGAGGATATAGTGAATAACAAGTTTAGGGCTGATAGACAAAAGACAGCAAATGCCTCAAAGACTAAAAGGTCACTTTTTTTAATGGACAACTGATAGCTTTTGCTGAATTAATTTTACATTAAGTTTTCTTAACTCCTCATGTTCACTTTGCTTCTAAATAATCTGTAGGATCTGTAGGATGGAAATTGGACAAAATCATTGCTCCATTGTTTTCACAAATTTTAAAGAATTTTTTTAAAAAAATTTGTAAAACCATATTGAGCCTTTCTGTTTAAAAAAATATAATGTTGTTTTCAAAAGTTTGTGATAATGTTGACATACCAGAATCATTGAATTATGCTATGTTAACATTGAATCAATGTTAACATACCATATCATTGAAGATTTATGGGCATTATTCAGTCATATAAAAAAACTTAAAAGCACCACTTTGATCATCTGACAGTTTTATTGACTGGAAAATTGATCTCTGCTGAAACAATAAGAAGTTCATTAATCACCCTGACATGTCTATTAAATAGTCCTCACCAACCAAACCCTCCAAGATGCTGTGAGCAGCTGAGCCACTGGTGGTAATTCTGACAGGCTCTCAGATATTACGAAATGCTGGGATGAATATTTACCTCACTGTTTTGGTCTCCCAAGATTCAGACATTTTGACTTAAGAAGAGCATGGAAAATATTATTGCACCATTTTTTATTTCAAAGTTGATTTCAATATTTTCTAAAGCTTCCTTAAAGCATTGACTCTGAAAAAATTAAGTTAGTCAAGAAAGGATTTTTAAACTATTTAGTATTTTTTTTATTTAATAACATAGCATCGCATTGAAAGACAAAAGTTCACATGCATTGTTTGTTTCTTACTTAATCATATTTATGTTACATGTTTTAGAACTTTTTTATTATGAGTGACAATATATATAATTGCTAAGACAAATCCAGATGAAGATTTGTACTTAAAGT
This sequence comes from Indri indri, assembly GCA_004363605.1. Classification (NCBI taxonomy): domain Eukaryota; kingdom Metazoa; phylum Chordata; class Mammalia; order Primates; family Indriidae; genus Indri; species Indri indri. The sequence goes on along the minus strand of RJWJ010022391.1, from coordinate 6,107 downwards.
TTTAATTCTTAGGGAATGTTAATTTTCAAGTTGACACCCTCAAGCCAAGTTTCAATATTATAAATTATGAACATAAATTTTAATAATTAGAGAAGTTCTAACAAACCATGCCTCATATGACTTCATAAATATTATAGAAAAAAAGATAGTCTAGCAAACAAGGGATTTGACAAAGGAATGTGACAAAGAGGAGATCCAAGATGACAACTTTACAGCATTCTTGCAGAGACACCAGTCCAGCTGTGGTTAGGACAGTAGATTGTTCCAAGGAGAAGATCACTAAGGGGGAAAATGGCTTTGATAGATTATCAGCTTCGTTTGAAGGCATGAGGGAAAAAACATAAGTAGATACATATTTGTCAGAGTTCTCTGAAGAGACAGAACCAGTAAGATATACAGGGAGATACAGAACATGAGAGGAGATCTGTCAGGGGAATTGGCTAACACGATTATGGAGGCTGAGGAAGTCCCATGTTAAGCCCTCTGCAAGGGAGAGAATGAGGGAGGCCTGCAGCTTGGCTCAGTCTAAGTTCAAAAACCTCACGACCAGCAAAGCTGATGGTGTAACTCAGTTGCTCTCAGCTCCAGGCTGAAGGTCCAAGAACCCAGGGGACTGCTGTTGCAAATCCTGGAGTCCAAAGGTCAAAGAACCTGGAGGCCAGATGTCCAAGAGCAGAAGACTGTCGGAGTTCCAGAAGTGAGAGGGAGAGAGAGAGTATTCACCTTTCCTCTACCTTTTTGTTCTGTCTGGACCTCAGCCCACTGTATGGTGCCCTCCCACATTGGGACAGGCAGAGCATTCTTACTCAGCCCACCAACTCACACGCCAATCTCTTGTGCACACGCCCTCACAGACATACTCAGAAATAATGCTTTACCAGCTCTCTAAGTATCTCTTAACTCAGTTAAGTTGACATCTAAAATGAACCATTACAAGGGACATGACAAATGTTTTATTAAATAAATAAAGCTAGGTACATAAAAATTATAGAAATTCAAAAAAGAAATCTTATTTTCAAGAAAAAATATTTGAACAATAAAATAGATAAAATCATAGTATACACTTCACCCTGCATTGAAATATTGACACAATTGTAATATATAATAAATGCTAGTTATTATTTAATTAAATAAATATTATTAAAATATTTGGAAAGATACCCAAGATATTATAAACATAATTTACTTCTAGAGAGAGATAGTGGGATAGATTTTGAAAGGATCATTTCAAGATACTTGAATATTTTCCATATGCATATGAGAGGGTCCCAAATAGGATGACACTGTTCTTTATGCAATAAACATTGAGGCAACAGCTAATAAGTCTCAACCTGATAATATTAAAGATTATTGCTGGCACAATATACATCCTACTTCTCCTTGCTTAAAGAATAAGTATATATTTTCTCACCTTTGAATTTGTAATGAATCAATTACTTCAATAGTAATAAATATATCCCGTAGTTTCAGAAAATAACTTTCCTGAATGTTGACTTACAAGGATGTACACATCCAAGTTTGGTGCAGGAGGAAAATGGAAAATTATTGCTAGACCAGTATCTATTTTCTTCATAGTGTAAAGGTAGATAAAAGGATTTATTATAAAAGCATTATAAAAGTATTAAAATATGTACACATGAGTATTTATTAGGAGGCAGGACTACTTCCTGATCAACAGGTCCAATCATATGATATTATCAATATAGTGGACTATCATGATATTTTATAGAATGGAGAAGCAACCAATGTCCATTCAGACTAGATAATTACAGAAGGCCATAGAATTGGAATGGTTGTTCAGTGAGGTGGTTCAGTGAATGGCTATGGAAGTTGAAATTCCACTGCTTTTGGTGCTATTTTTAGTGGAGTATAGAGGGGGAAAAAAGAGTTCTCAAGATCAATAATTGCATAGTAGGTAACCCAAACTATGCCAACTTGCTCTAGTAAAGAAAACACACCTAGAGCAGCATTAGCAATTGGAGTCACTACATGATAGAGGTTATGACAACCCATTGTAATTCTCCAAGGCCTGTCTCTCTTTTGCATGGACCAGATAGGTGATTCGCATGGGAACAAGGTAAATATCACCACCCCTGCATTCTTCAAGTCCTTGAAGGTGGTGCTAATTCCTGCAGACCCTCCAGGAATATAATATTACTTCTGGTTATCTATCTAGTTTTGTAGGTAGAGGCAGATCTACTGCCTTCATTTAACTGGTTCTACTATAATAACTTTTACTCCACTTGTCAGAGAACCCATGTGGGAATTCTGCTCCTTTCTTAGCATGTTTATAGTAAACTATGTTTTCAGAAACTTAGAAAATAACCACTGGATGTGTTGAGGGACTAAATTGGACCAGTGTAAGGTGAATCCCAGACCAAACTCCGTTATTCATTTGGTCTTCGTATACCCCTAACCCAACTGGCTGATTACTGGACTTTTCTTCAAGTCATCCTGGAGAATGTGGAAAGGCTATTCCTTTCCTCACTTCACAGGCAACCTAGTAAGTGACTGTAGTTTCCTTTTATAAAAGTTAGGAGAAATAATTTCAATATAAACTTTTGGCAACATGACAGGGAGTTTTGAAGCTTTGGTTCCACAGTGTACACATATATTAAAACATCATATTTTACATGACAAATATATACAATTTTTATTTGTCAATCAAAAAATAAATAAGTAAAATTTTAGAAAAGAAAGGTTAAAACACACACACACATACACACACACACACACTCACACATTCACACACACACACTCACACTCTGTGTTTGTGAACTGGCTCAAACCTGGCAATTGTCTGAGGAGCCATGTTTCTCTAGTGTGTTTCTTCACATCAAACTTCTATTCACAACCTCTACAGCTATTTCACTTCTACAAATCAAGTAAGAATTAATTAGCCTTCCTGTCTATTTTGGTCTTAGCAGCAGCATAATAAATAAAATAGTACCAAAGATCTCTTTGGGTGAAAGCTGGCTTTGCAGCATATTGGAATAGCCACAGCCTGCTTTTCTCTGGAAATTAAGTGCCACAGTTTGACTTTGACCACTTGAGAAGCCATAATCCTTGGTGAATTTACGAAGTCCATTTCAGTGATTAATGATAATGATCACTTTGTCATATGTTCATGACCATTCTTATACCTTCTTTTGTTCATTGTTCAAATGGTTTTGTCTACTTATTTATTGGGCTGTTGGTCTTTTTAGTTTTGATTTGCAGATATTCTTTGCATTTCTGAACATATGATATTCAGACATTTTTTGCAAATATTTCCTCTCATTCTGTGGCTTGACTTTCACTTTCTTGTGTCTTTTGATGATCATAAATCTTTAATTTTAACAAAATCCAAATTATTTTTTAATTTTTTATGTCAATTTATTTTTTAGTCATATCTAAGAAAACTTTCCCTACCTCTAGATCCAGAAAACTTTCATTTATTAGCTTTTATTTTTAGGTCAATGGTCCATCCAGATTAAATTTGACTAATAAGAGGTAAAAACAATGCTAAAGAATAAGCGAATCACAAATATAAGGAGCAGCCACTACCTCCAGGGCTAATGCAGAGCAGCCACAAAAGAAATAAACATAGAAGAGGACATGCTAGGGCTGAGGTTCACACCTTGTTGGGGAGAGACTGGATGTGGCCCGCTTGGTGATGGAGTCAGTGTGATGCCGCAGGGAAGGGCAGGAAGCAGAAAGCCATCTGCTGAGGCACTAGCAAAATTCCTGGAAAGCTGGATGAGATACTAGTGAAATACCTGAACACTGGGATACTAGAAAGGCTTGCCGGGAAGCCACCCACCAGGGGCTGCTGTAACTCACCAGGTGGTCATGCACACAAGTGCAGGGAAAGTGGCTGAAGGCCCAGCATCTCTGGAGGGCCATATGCCATCACCACAGTGTGCTAGAGGAGCAAGGTAGAAAAAGCACACTGCAGCAGAGAACAGAAGCTCCTTCCTCCACCATCCTATACTGACAATACTCTACATTGTCCTCACCAGAAAAGGAGGAATGTTTACAGAGTCTGGTTCTAATATCACAGAGTAAGATAAAGAAGAAGGATTTGGAGTGGAGAGGCAATACACTGACCACCAACACAGTGACTAAGTCTCCCTTAAATGGCCATACGATGCAGTAGGGGCAAATTGTAGATCAAGATATCAGTCTTTAAAAACCATGATATTTATAAAATCGTGATTAAGTTTGACAATAAATAAAATGTTTTAAGTATTGAATGGCACTAGACTTACTAAATAAACCTATTCGAAAACAAGTATTGAACATCTATGATACAAAAACCACTGCGTAAAGGCACTACTGTACTTAGAAATAAGTGTGAGCTAAGGTCCCATATGAACTCCCATGATAGGACTCAATGTTCAATCCTAGCAGGATTGAATTTAACTTCCATCCACTCTTGCCTACGCAAAAGCTTTGCTTTAGCAATCCCCATTCTCTTTAGCACAAACTTTTTACATTTTTTATAAAACTTTTTGAAATTACCATCTATTTTCTCTGTTTCTAATGTCTGTTCTCCCATCACCTTTTAAACCCATTCCAACAAGTTCTTTCCACTGATCGGTTAAGCGTCTCTACCAAAATCCTCTGCGACTTCCACCTTCCTAAATCCAATGGTCAACTGTCATTCCTCAACCTAGTTCCCCGTCAACAGCAAGTGAGTTAATTAATGAGTCTCTCCTCTTAGAAATGCTTTCTTCACTTAGCTTCCAGAATACCTCACTCTGCCCATTCTCTTGTGTTCACTGTGACCACCCTTTCCTGGTCCCTCATCTCCCTGGCCTTTATGTTTGAATCACTCCTAGATTGTTTGTACATCTCTTCTCATTGTCATCTACTCTTACTCTCTCGATGACTTCACAATGATTTGTGCCTTTCCTAACAATTACATGTTACTGACTCACAGATTTTTATCTCCAGCTCAATCATGTCTCCTGATCTCCAGGCTGGTATACTCAGTAAAATTTTTAATTTCTCCATTTGGGTTTCTGATAGACAGCTCAAGCTTACATTGCTCAAATTTGAGCTTCTGATTTCCCCCATCTTAACAGCAATTCCATTTTTTCCAATTGCTCAGACCAAGAACACAGGTTATACTTGACTTTTTCTTTCTTTCACAGGTTATACTTGACTTTTCTTTCGTGCTCCACAAATAATCTGTGGCAAATCCTTTAAGTCCAACCTTTAAAACATATTCAGAATTTTGCCACCTTTTGCCCCTTCTGTTATTATGCATTATCACTCCAGTCTGAGACACCATTCTTCTAACCTGAACTATGTATAATATATACTCCTAACCAGTCAATCTACTATCTAGACTGCCCTATTCAGGCTATTTCTATCAAAGCAGTCAGTATTTTATTTCAAAACACAAGGCAGATCACAGCACACCTCTCCCCAAATCTTACAGGAAATTTCTATCTCCTTTAAAGTAAAAGCAAAATTTCACCCTCACAATGTCTTATAAAATGCTCTATAATCTGTGGCATGCCACCCAAACTACATGTCATACTCTATCCCTCATTTTTCATCTTAGTCAATTTATTAATTTCCTCTTGCCACTATAAGAAATTACCACAAATTTAGTGCCTTAAAAAATCATTCTCCTTCAGGTCTGAACATCAGAAATCTAAAATCAGTTTCACTTGGCTAAAATCAAGGTATCAGCAGAAATAGCTCTTTCCGAAACCTTAGAGGAAGAATCAGTTTCCTTAACATTTTCAGTTTCCTGTGGCCACATGTATCACATGTATTCCCCCCTCCTTTTTTTTTTTTTTTTTTTGTCATTTCTTCTTTCATCTTCAAAGTGCGTCACTCCAACCTCTGCTTCCGTTATCACATCACCTTCTTTCCTGAGACTTCTTGCCGCCCTCTTATAAGAATGTTCCCGAGCCGGGCGCGGTGGCTCACGCCTGTAATCCTAGCACTCTGGGAGGCCGAGGTGGGTGGATCGTTCTGAGCTCAGGAGTTCGAGACCAGCCTGAGCAAGAGCGAGACCCCATCTCTACCAAAAATAGAAAGAAAATTAATTGGACAGCTAAAAATATATACAGAAAAAATTAGCCGGGCATGGTGGCACATGCCTGTAG
>RJWJ010022390.1:0-26902 GCA_004363605.1 Indri indri | reverse complement strand
AGAGTTACTACACACTCAAAATGTAATCACATTTGATGTGTTTGAATGCATGTTAGTTATTATTCTTATTGACATTCAAATTTTCCCCACATGATACAAACTCATAATCTGAATTGGCCTACTAGAACACAGGGCAATCACAAAGCAGGTGCTTAGTAAATGCGTGTTGAACGTATGTCAAATGGCTTAGTGAGGTGTATTGACATCATACTTGATTGTTTTATTATAATACCATATTACTGTGCCCTTTCCTCCACCACATGTTTAAAACTGACACTACCACTTTACTGTCTTTGGTGTTATTCAAGTATTACTGCATTTGGAGACAGAAAAATTAAGGCTCACTCTCCTTTATCGGATCTTTCTACTTTATTGGGGAACAAGTGATCTCAACTAGGCTCATGGATTTGATTATCTTTTGGCTTGCAAAATTCATTTCCTCACATTACCATTAATTCTTACGCTGTTTGCTCTGTGCTAGTCTGTGCGGTCATCTGCTATTGTTCTATTTCCAAGAACCTTGCATAGCTCAAATTTCCTCCTTCTTTAGCACATCTTCTCACCACAGTACCAGCGCTCCTATGGAAGTACAGTCAGCCCTCCTTATCCATGGGTTCAGCATCCATGGATTCAACCCACCCTGGATTGAAAATATTTGGAAAAAAAATTAAATTCCACAAAGTTCCAAAAAGCACAGCTTGAATTTGCTGCCCACCGAATTCACGTGAATGAAATGATGTGTTGGCATGTACTAGGTATTATATGCAATCTAAAGATGATTTAAAAGTATACGGAAAGGTATGTGTAGATTATATGCAAATATTACACAATTTTACATAAGGGACGTGCGCATCCATGGATTTTGGTATCCATGGGGAGTCATGGAACCAGTTCCCCACGGATATGGAGGGACAACTGTAGTTTGTCAGTAAATCACCAAATGTCTCTTCTGTGTTTCTCAATGTTTTTTCCTCGAATTATGTGTATGCATTTTGAAGACAAATAAGTGTTTGGGGCTTGGCCATATCAAAGACCCTTTGGTGACCAGCCTCTTTTTTCCCAAACTTCAATTTTCTGATTTCTAACATGGGGCTAGGAGCTTGCTCTCCTGTGTCGTTGTGAAATGAGCTGGACAAAAGATTGTTAGCACATTATGAAGCATGCTAATTCTAGAATATGTAAAACATTTGTACCCATGATTACTTGGATATAGACTGTCACATAAGAAGTGTTGGATAAAGTGTAGAGTAATTTAATAATCCCTTGAATTTACCCTATTACCCTGTGAGAACAGAGCAATATTTCATTCAGGGTTTGATAGGATATATGCAGGGACTGGTTTGCCATCATGTTAACCTATAAAGATACTCTTCCCACCTTTAACCTCCAAATTAGATTACTTTCTGAGTGAACCACTCCAGCAGTTGGCTATCAAGCAATTCTGATCTTCCTGAGGGTGCATCACCAAATTTTATTATAGCTGTTGCGGGTACTGGTAGAAATTGAAAAGGGCTGAGTGACTAATATTTCCAGTTTGGGGAATTCTTCATATTATCCATGTTAATTGTTTGTGAATTAGTCGGAAAACAACAGGATTATAGTGTTAGCTTTGGTTTTGTAGTTCCATTGTCACTTAGCATTGGCAGCATTGGATGGGTGTGGTGTGGACATTGCAGGTCAAGGGGCCTGCCTTAGAATGGAGATACATCTTTTGAACTTCTAACCTTAAAATTGGGCTATTTTCTGAGTAGGATACTCCCATGCTTGGCTATCAGGCATTTCATCCCCGGTTGCTGTCCCACACTTTACTGTAGTAGTAGTGGTTCTGGTGGTTTAAAATGATGAAGCTGTTGAAGTGACTTATATAATTCCAGCCTCTGTGGTTCTTTGTATTTTCCATGTGTCCTTTTAACCAGCACCCCAGGGTGTAGATTTAGAGGTGGATTCAAATAAGTCTGACGCTGAGAGAAAGCTTTTACTCCGACATTAGGCCCCCTCAATGCAGTTGCTATGGGAGATGATGCATCCTGATCATGTCGTTGCCATGGTAACTCAACACTTGACCCAGTCTCATTCAGACTTGACACGCCAAAAGCAGCTTTTCCTGGGCTGTGAGCACCCTTTCCTTTGTCAGTTCAAAGTGAGGAAACAGAGCCAACCGAATTCTTTCCCCAAAGATACTCTCTACCCTATAAGTTATTTGGCTCTTTAATTGGGAAACAAGTGCTTCTGGAATTTTTATTATTGTTAGAAGGTGTGCGCACATGTGGAGCATTTGCATCATGGGGATGTATTGGATGGAGCATACCGATTGCTTCCCTAACTATTGGAGGAGCACCCAGCTCACATATTATTTATGACTTAAATGAACTAAAATAAAGATAGCTAGTGATGATTTGGGCGCTTTCCATCTAACAGGCTCTACTCCTTGTTCTTTATAGGTAGCTTGATTAGCACTAGCTTATTATTCAATGTACTGTACAATAAATCTAAAATAGTGAATGTATGAGATAATGGTGCATGAATCACAACAGATAGAAACAGAGAACAGACAACCTGATAGGCAAGAAATGGTATTTCAAAGTATTAATAGCTCTAATTTACATTTTTGTTATTATGAGTAAGTAGATTTGATGACATTTTCATATAATTCAGTGCCATTTTTATGTCTTTTTTATAAACTCTTTGTTCAAATCTTTTGTCAATTTATGTAATGGGTTTATGGTCTTTTTTACTTGACTTTAAAGAGTCATTTATTAAGGATAAAAGAGTCATTTATTAAAGATGTTAGCACTTTACCTTTTATATATTTTGAAAATATTTTCTCCAAGTTGGTCATTTGATTTTTAATTGCTTGTCTTTTTGCTCGAGTTTTCACTTTTCACTAGGCCGAAATGTTTCTTCATCTTTATTCTAGGGATGTCATTTATCATTTTTTTTCTTTGATTGTGCCTGGATTTTGATTTCTTGATAGAAGTTGCCACACTCCCAGGTTATTACAGAGTCTACCTGTATCCTATTCTGGTATTAAAGAGCTTCATTTTTTACATATAGATCTCTAAACCACTTGGAGGTTATTCTTTTTGTGAACTATGGATCAAATTTTATCTTTTACCAAATGGCTATCCAGTTGTCCCAACAGCATTTATTAAAAATACTTTTCTTTTCCGTAGTCATGTTAGGTCACCTTTATTATATATTAATTTTTCATATGTTCGTGGTGTATTTCAAACCTTTCTATTCTGTTTATTCAAGTACCAGTATCATACAGTTTTAATTATCGAGACTTCACAGTATGTTTTATTCCTGGTTGGGTTAGTTTCCCCTCATTGCTATTTTTTTTCAGAGTTTGTTGTTGCTATTTCTTCATGCTGGGTTTCCCCCCTGCCCAGAGGAAATTTAGAATCAATTTGTCCTTCTCTAGAGTAAAAAAAAAAAAAAAAAAAAAAAAAAAAAAAAAAACTTGCTGGCACAATTTTAATTAAGATTTCATTAAATCTATAAACTAATTGACATCTTAATGATGTTGAGCCTTCCCATCCAAGATCAAGGGATATTTTTCCTCCTTTTTATAGCTTTCGGGAGTCTTTAAAGTTTTCCTCATATAGCTTTTCCACATTACTTGTCACATTTATTCCTAAGAATGTTATCTTATTTATTGCTATTATGAGATTTCCTATTCCATTATATCTTGTTTCTCATTATTGTTTATATGTATATAGTCATTGATTTTTGGTCTATATTAATTTATATCCTCTAAATTTACCACATCTTTTATTGTTTGTATTACTTTTATCTTTACATTTCTCAAGTTGTCCAAGTAGACTATCATGTAAGCAACAATAGAAAGAATTACAATTTTTTTGTAATTCCTATGCCTATAATTGTTTTTGTAGTGTTTGTTTTCTAATTGTGTTGGCTAATAGCTCCACTACAAGTTTGAATATCTGAGAGAGTGGACAACACTTTCCTTGCACTTGACCTTAACAGGAATGCCTCTTGTGTTTTCTATTGGGAATTTTAGTTTTTACGTTAGTATTAATACATATATATGACAGGCACTTCCTTTATGTGTATGTATGTATGTATTATGTCCTTATTATTCATACATGCATATCGTATATGAAGCACTCACCATTTGATTAGGTGTTTTTTCATTTCGTTTTGTTTTGTTTTGGAGGTTTTTTTTTTGAATAAACATTGAATTTCATTGAATGCTTTTTAAGTATTTCTGGAAATTTTCATACAATTTTCCTCCTTAGATCTATCATAAGGTGAATTATATTAATAGATTCCCTAATTATTGAATCATCCCTGATCACCTGCAATAAATACCACTTGTTCATGATATATTATTTTCTTAATGTGGTGTTAGATTTTTCCACTAAAATTTAATTTAGGAGATTTGCATATTCATAATAATATTCATAATTGAAATTGGCCTGTAACTTTCTTTTATTATACTGTCTTTATCAGGTTTTGGCATCAATGTTATATTTCTTAGACAAAAATAATTTGAATTTCTCTTTATTGTCTATGCTTTGAAATATTTTATGTAGCATTGGGAGCAGTAATTTATGTAGCATTATGTCAGGTGGTGCTAAAGTTTTGGTAAAATTCGCCTGGGAAAATATTAAAGCCTGATGCTTTTGTTTGAGGAAGTTCTTTAATAAATCTTCCTATTTCTTCTGTAGAAATTAGTTTAATTAAGACTCCCATCTCTATTGGAGTCAAGTTTGACAAATTATTTTTTTCCTAGGAAATTGTAGTTATCCTTTAGGTTTTCAATTTATTGTGAAAAAAGTTTTTTATTATTTTTTTTAACATTTTCTCTATTTTAATGGTTATTCCCCCCCTTTTATTTGAGACAGAGTCTCACTGTGTTGCCCGGGCTAGAGTGCCGTGGCATCATCCTAGCTCACAGCGACCTCAAACTCCTGGGCTCAAGCGATCCTTCTGCCTCGGCCTCCCGAGTAGCCGGGACTACAGGCATGCGCCACCATGCCCGGCTAATTTTTTCTGTATATTTTTAGTTGTCCAGCTAATTTCTTTTCTATTTTTTTTTTTTTAGTAGAGACGGGGTCTTGCTCTTGCTCAGGCTGGTCTCGAACCCCTGAGCTCAAGCGATCCGTCCGCCTCGGCCTCCCAGAGTGCCAGGATTACTGGTGTGAGCCCCCGTGCCCGGCCCCCTTTTCATTTCTTATTCTGTGTATCTGCGTTTTCTCCTTATTTCCTCATTACATTAAGTAGTGGTTGGTTCCTTGTTATTGATTTATTTTAAGAAAACAGAATTTTGATTTATTTAGTTCTGCTGCTTTTCCATTTCTTGTCTCTTTAATGTTTCCTTTTATGTTTATCATTGTTCCTTTGTGTTTTTTGCTTTACTTTGTTGTTCTTTGCCTACCTTTAGGAGTTGAAATTTTAATTTATTAATTTTATTTTAAAATTTTATTGTTATAAGTAAGACTATTAATTTTACTCTAATAACTGCTAAAATATATCTCACATATTATGATATGTATGGTTTTCATTATTGTTTTTTTAATGCCGCAATTTTGGTTTGTATTTCCCTTTTCATTCAAGAGCTTTTATTTTATTTTGTTTTAATAGAGAGTTTTATATTCATCAGGTGTTGGGCAGATGGGAGGGGGCAGGAAGGGATGGGTATATTCACACCTAATGGGTGTGGTACGCACTGTCTCGGGGCTGGACACGCTTGAAGCTCTGACTTGGGTGGGGCAAAGGCAATATATATAACCTAAACATTTGTACCCCCATAATATGCTGAAATTTAAAAAAAAAATTTAAAAAGAGTTTTAAAATTTATCAGTGAAAAGACTTCTTAAAAATTTTTAAACTTTGCATTATGTTAAAGAATGATGGCTGGCCTGTAATCCTAGCACTCTGGGAGGCTGAGGCGGGAGGATCGCTTGAGGTCAGGAGTTCAAGACCAGCCTAAGCAAGAGCGAGACCCTGTCTCTACTAAAAATAGAAAGAAATTAGCTGGGCAACTAAAAATAGAAAAAAATTAGCCAGATATGGTAGCACGTGCCTGTAGTTCCAGCTATTTGGGAGGCTGAGGCAGGAGGATCGCTTGAGACCAGGAGTTCGAGGTTGCTGTGAGCTAAGCTGACGCCACGGCACTCTAGCCTGGGCAACAAAGCAAGACTCTGCCTAAAAAAAAATAAAAATATAAAACAATAATGATGGCTATGTTATTTCTACTTTATTGAATTTGATGATACTTTCTTTATGACCTGGAATATGGTAAAGTTTTATGAATATTCCTTGGGTACTTGAGAAAGTGTTTTTCTACTGTGTAGTTGTAAAGTTTGGTATGTATCCAGAAGGTCTACCTTACTGATTATGTGAAATAGGTCTTCTATATTTTTGCTTATTTTTTGTCTATTTGGCCTATCTTGGACAGTTGTGTTAAAGTCTGTTATTGGCATGTTTCTGTATATTCCTCCCTGTATCTCCTATATCTAATTTCTGCTTTATGAAAATATGTGTGTGTTATTTAGTACATAAATATTCATAACTGTTTTGTCTTCATTGGGAATTGTGGCTTTCAGCACTTATAAAGACTAAAACATAGGTGGGGACCACAGTGGAAGAATATTACAAAAACGTAAATTTTGGGAGTGAGAGAAAGTATTAAAAGAGAAGAAAAATGAATAAGGAAAAGAAGAGCAAGGGAAAAAAATCAATTGTTGCCTAAGTAATAAGTGGAAGTAAAAAGATTTAATTTAAATCTGGCAAATCAATTACTAGAACGTTAAGTAAGGGAAAGGGGGACACCACCTCATGCCTCATGTGCATAGGAACTGGTGTCAATCAACAGACAAGGTGCACTGGCCTGGCCACCACTCAGGATCCTGAGGTCCAGTTTGTCCCAGGTGGACTTCTTATGGGCCATCTTAGGGGGATGGAAAGGGAAGAGCTTAGCATACAGGAATAGGAAGGGGTGCCCTAATCTAGAGACTGGAACATAGCCAGAGATAGAAGATTCTCTTGGCAATCATCATCACTCATTTATTCAATAAATACTCAAAAATGCCGTCTATACAAAGTGATCTTTCATTTAAGTCAGGTTTCTGCTTAAAAGGCACAGACAGGTCTGACTATAGCTTAAAATCCCTGGCAGTGTCATTGTTACACTTTTTAATTTTTCTTGTTAGCACTTGGTACTACTCTCTCTGCTCATATTCAATTCTTATATTCTTTAATATTTCTCTCCCCACTAAAATGTAAACACCACAGGGGAATAGATTTTTGCCTGTTTTGTTTTTTATTCTATCAATACCATCTAGAATACTGCTGTCACATGGTACACTCTAAATAAATGTTTGCTACATTAATGTATAAATAATACCCACTTCATGCCTTCAGAGAATGAAGCATTTGATGTAGGGATATGCACAGCAATATATTTTTATAAGAAATCAATTAACTATGACGTCACTACACTTCACTGCTTCATTCAACACTCAACGTATATTTAACAAGCACCTGCTTTGTTCTAGCCCCTGTGCTAGCTACACTGTGAGTATAAAGATGAACACAGCACAGTCCCTGATCTCTACTAGTACTGGAGCTAATAGGAAGATGCCAATCATGAATTTTACACTAGGTTGTTATGCATCTAGCTCCAATAACAAAACAAACAAGCAAACAAACAAACAAACAAAAACCAACTAACAACAACTTAAAGTAGTGGTTTCCAACCCTTTCAGAACCACAGAGTTACCTAGGAAGCTTTGTAAAAAGACAAACTTCCTGCAAAATGGCAAAATTTTTATGGAGCGAAATTTGGCTATATCTAGCATATACATCTTGGCCCATAAATACCAATTCTCAAAACCATAAAAACACTGGGAAAATATGAAAATGTTGCTGATTGCAGCAATATAGCAAAAAATTGGAATGATTAAATATCCATGAATAGACAACTTGAAAAATAAAAATATTGGATATTATGCAGCTATAAAAAGAAATGATGACTATTTCTATATATTGATTTGGAACACTGCAGAATATTAATATGTGAAAAAATCAAGATGGGGAAAGCTGCATAGTACATTATTATTTATCAAAAATTATATGATATGAATCCATATATGGAACTATAATCAACAAACTAAAAATAACGTACCTGTGGGAAAGAGAAGGTACAGAGTGAGAGGGACAAGAAGACCAGGGGGATTTCACTAAAATATGTTGTTTTATAGGTTTGACTTTGGTACTATGTAAACTTTCCACATATTTATAAAAACTATTTAAATAAGATAAAAATAATTCCTATTGGTGAACAGCAAAATGAATCTAATGGACTTTATTGTGCATTCAGTTGCTGGCATTACCATACAGACAAAAACTATTTCTAATGTTTTTAAAACGTAATCATTTGTTCTGTACATTCTTAGCTACAACCTGAAGACCAAAAGAACCATATACCATTTTTAAACTTTTTCAGAATTAGTATTTTTTTCTTTTTTTTTCTTCATATAGCAGATGCTTCCATGGCACAGAATTAGTATTTTTAATAGTTGTGTTGGCATATTTTTTAAACATTGTTGTGTGTAAATTAGAGGCTAACACTAATGAATAATTTTATTGGCGTCATTGGGAGTGAGGACTTGTGGCTTCAGAAAAAGGATATACTGAAGTAAGATCAGTGATATAAAGTACCTATTCTGGAGCCCTGAATTTGAATGGGAAGTATCAGTATGAACCCATGATGCATTTTGCTTTAAGAAATACATACTTCTTAGTTCTGTCCTCTAGTCTACAAGGCCCCAGAAACTATGATGAACCCAGTGGCATTCAGTCACCATGATTTTACTCTCTAAAAAGCATTTTCCACTAAAAAAAAAATTCAAAATTACATGATGAATTAGCTAATTTGGGGAAATGTACAAGGTGAGACTCAAACAACCTGATGTACGAGAAAACAGGAAGCTATCAAAGACTACTGGGAGCATGTAAAAAGAATTCAAGAGCCAATCATGAATTTTACATTAGGTTGTTATGCATCTAGCTCCAATAACAAACAAAAACCAACTAACAACAACTTAAACCAATGGTTCTCAACCCTTGCAGAACCACAGAATCACCTGAGGAGCTGAATGCCTAAATATGGGACAGTTTGAACATTTATAAGGATAATAAATAGACTTAAACACATTGCGTTTAAATATTGTGTGCATAATAATTCTAAAATATACTTTGCGGTCACCTTTAAAAGTACTAGGGAAAAAATTCATTATTTGAAAACAGGTAAATAAAAGGAAAGAATCAAATAATTATCCTTTCATTTGCATACGAACTTTCTAGTGTGTCACCAAATAGTTAATGAGGGCAGATTCTCCTTAAAGAAGCATCCTAGCCAATACATGCAGAAAGATAAATGGAATATCGTCATTCTATAATCTGTGATGAAATATTGGACCTAGGCAACAATCATCAATGTCTGCTAACATCAAAAAAAATAAAGAGAGAGACAACCAGACATTATGTGTTTCCAGATGGAAGTACATAGCACTACCTGGGAAGAAGAAAGAAAGAGAGAGGAAAGAAAAAAAAGAAAAGAAAAGAAAAGAAAAAGAAAGAAGGAAGGAAGGAAGGAAGGAAGGAAAAAGAAAGAAAGAAACAAACAAACACACAAACAAACTTGAATTTAAGGAAGCCTCTATCTCTAACAACCTATTTGCAAAGAATACAGGAGAGAGAGGGACATGTTAAACAATGACAAACGGAGGGTGTCAGCAAAATCTAGACTGTAAGAAACTCTAAAGAATAAAAGACTTGAATTCTTCAGCAAATAAATTGCAAGAGAAAAAGAGAGAAGGGACAACCTATAGATTGAAAGAGACTTAACAGGCATATCAACAAATTACAACTCATGAAAGTAAATTGGGGCCGGGCACAGTGGCTCACGCCTATAATCCTAGCACTCTGGGAGACCGAGGCGGGAGGATCGTTTGAGCTCAGGAGTTCGAGACCAGCCTGAGCAAGAGCAAGACCCTGTCTCTACTTAAAAAAAAAAAAAATAGAAAGAAATTAGCTGGACAACTAAAAATATATATAGAAAAAATTAGCCGGGCATGGTGGCACATGCCTGTAGTCCCAGCTACTCAGGTGGTTGAGGCGGGAGGATGGCTTGAGCCCAGGAGTTTGAGGTTGTTGTGAGCTAGGCTGATGCCACGGCACGCTAGCCTACGCAACAGAGTAAGACTCTGTCTCAGAAAATAAAAAAGGAAATTGTATCCTGAGTTGAAGATCGAATTTCAAAAAATAAATATTCATAAGCAATTGAAAAATTTGAACTAGGAATGAGTGTGTAAAGATATTCAGGAATTATAATTAATTTTTACATGTGACAATGTTATCGTGCTTATATTTTTAAAGTGTCCACTTTTCTTTTTCTTTTAGAGAGAGGGTCTCACTGTGTCATCCAGGCTGGAGTGCAGTGGCATGATCACAGCTCACTGTAACCTCAAACTCCTGGGCTCAAGGGATCCTCCTGTCTCAGCGTCCCGAGTAGCTGGGACTAGAGGCATGAGCCACCACACCACACCCAGCTAATTTTTAAATTTTTTGTAAAGACGAAGTCTTTATGTTGCCGGGACTGGCCTCCAACTCCTGGCCTCAAGCAATCCTCCCACCTTGGCCTCCCAAAGCACTGAGATTACAGATGTGAGCCACCGCCCTCAATCTAAAGTGTCTACATCTTTTAGAACTACGTACTGAAATAATCTTTTTTTTTTTTTTTTTTTTTGAGACAGAGTCTCACTCTTTTGCCCGGGCTAGGGTGAGTGCTGTGGCGTCAGCCTAGCTCACAGCAACCTCAAACTCCTGGGCTCAAGTGATCCTACAGCCTCAGCCTCCCGAGTAGCTGGGACTACAGGCATGCGCCACCATGCCCGGCTGATTTTTTCTATATATTTTTAGTTGGCCAATTAATTTCTTTCTAATTTTAGTAGAGGCGGGGTCTTGCTCTTGCTCAGGCTGGTCTCGAACTCCTGAGCTCAAACAATCCGCCCGCCTCGGCCTCCCAGAGTGCTAGGATTACAGGCGTGAGCCACCGCGCCCGGCCTGAAATAATCTTTTGCTAAGTGACCTGATGTTTAGGATTAACTTCAAAATAACCTGTTGGTGGAGATAAGTTGGTCGGGGTTTAGATGAAATAAGATTGACCATGAGTTATTAACTGATGAAGTTGTGTGAGATCTACAAGCATTCTTTATAATGTTATTAAGATATCTTGTCATGTATCTGCTATTTATAACAGAAAGTTTTCTAAAATGCCCAAAGCCACAATACAGACTAATGAAATCAGAATTTCTGGATTTGGGACTAGGATATTAGTATTTCTAAATGATACCTTTAAATGAGTTTACTATGCAACTAAAGTCTAGAGTTAACGGTATAAACAAACAGGACCTTATTCTTTCTTTCCCCCTCCAGATAAGAAGTCTGGAAGTACACTTGTGCTGATTCAGCTGCTCACAGACCCACAAAGACACCAAGGTGTTCATCTTCCTTCTCAACCATTTTCAGCGAGTTGACTCTGTGACTTCATGCTTGCTACAACATGGTTGCAACAGCTCCAGGCATCTCTATCACATTCCAAGTACCACCATCCTCTTCTCTCATGTCTGTCCTTCTTATTAAGAAATAGTATCTTCTACAGAAGTCCTAACACATTCCTTGTACACCTCATTGGGCAGAACTGTGTCGCATGTCCACTGATAGTTGTAGGGAAGGCTGTAAAACCATCATCGGACAAAAGGGATCATGATAGACATGACTGAAAAAACTCGAGGGAGCCCCCTCAGGACAAGACATATTGCTTCCTTGAACAAAATCAGTGTTTTTACCACCTGATATTGGTGGGAAGGGCTGTTGGGTCTGCAGTCAGCAAATCTAGTGAGAAAGGAAAAGCAGAACTCCTAGGGTCAAAAACGTAGCCAGGGGTAAGCATTTGATATGGACTGAAGGGAATAAACTGCAATAATTGAGGCACATACTATGTCCGGGCACTTTTTGTACCTGAACCTTGTTCAGTCCTCAGAACAGTCTTATGAAACAAGCAACTGGCATTATCTCCATGTCAATGCATGAGAGAAAAGAGGCTCACAGGGGCAGGCCAGGTGCTTTGCTCAGCATTCTGACTGGGGGCTCCATGGGGCATTACTTTTTCTCTCTGCCATGGGTTATAGCCAAGTTTGTAGGTTACCGAGATCACCGTCGGAAATAGCATGAAAAGGGAAAGAGGTCCTTTGTTTGCTTAGCACAGTGCTAGGCATAGCCCACGTCAGGAGGAGAACATATTCTGATTCTGGCCACCATCCTGATGGTGGGAGCTGTTGGCAGGGTTGGGGGCCCGAGAGTCGCCCTGAGTAGAACTTGCCCCTCATTTTAGCTATTACCAGTCTGCACACTCAGGTCACATGTGGTATCTTGGGTGCCACTAATTCAGTGAGCCGCTGGTAGATAGTGTGTCTACACTCATACTTGGGGGTCTGTGAGGCTTGGCGATCTCACCATCCTCAGAACTGGCTGCCATGCTCCCTGCCTGTACTGTACGCACCTTTGACTTCTTTGTCTTACAGAATGAATCTGATATACATTCGTCCTCTGGCCACGTGTGGGCACAGCTCAGATTCTGCTAGGAAATCAGTATTATCTTTCTCATACCCCCACTTTTCCTCCAGGCCTTGAATAGTGTGCCGTCCATGGAGGCAAACAGTTCTTGAATTTCGTTAACATTTGGTCACGTTTTACTCACCACCAGGATCATCTGGCATCAATAATCATGCTTTAAGGTTAGGGCCTCCTTAAATATATCTCTTGACCTTTAAATTCTCTGAAATCATTTCTTAAATGTATAAAATTTATGCTTGTGGATCGTCTACCCTTTCAGATAAGAGCTCTTTTTGGTTTAGCACGCACTGAAGAACTTCGATGGGGATACAGCGTTCTGTCATTAGCATCACTCAGGATCTATGCCTTTGGATGTTTACTAAATGTAATACTACATTTTATTTGACCTATCCACTTATACACTACCAAATTGGCAAAAGAAGTTAAGGCAGTCTAGAAAAGTAAATAATATATGTCATAGGAGCATCAATTAAAGCAGAATGCAAAAAGAAATTCAAGGGTGGAGATCAAACACTAACGTTTAATCCAGGGACTGCCAGCTAAATCTGCAGAAGCCATTTGGGGTATTTCTTGGTCACTTGCCATGTGACAATGAGTCCTTCTTCTGTGAATTTATTGGTGTGGCAAAAGGTCACTGTTAGACTGCAGTAGAGCAATTAAAGCAGTCTCAGGAGAAGATAATTCATCTTGGTGCCCCAAATGTGAAAGAGCTATAATTGGATATATATTGGACATATATCATATCAAGTGAGAGATGCAGTGGCATGATTGTGTACAGCAGCTTGACTGTAACAAATCCTTTTTTTTTTTCCATCCTCTTATGCTAAAATTGAGGCCAGGTTCCAATATTTCTGCTTGGACCTTTGAAAAATTTCAGCAACTAAAGACAGAAATAGCTTCATTAGAGGGCTGAGAAATGTCTGCAAATTATGTTTATGCAAATCCTGATTGTTTACTATTAATGAGTAGAAAATAAGGGGCTTTGCTGCAATCCCTTTTGATTGATGCCTGAGTCCTAGTGCCTGAAACTTTTATCAACACTGATTTATCAAAAGAAACTACAATTTTTCTTAAGGCTAAGTACGGGAAGAGAGAATCTCCCTAGAATTTAGACACATTTCTTCTAAACAATCTGGCATAGTTGAAAGCAAGATTGAACAGTGTAGAAAGCCAATATTCAATTTTCTACAGGCTATATAGCGTAAAATTGTAAGCTGCGCCCTTTTGTATGTAAGTAAAGCTTTCTTCCCCTCTGTTTTCCAATACATGGCATATTCATTCAGTAGGTTCTTTTCTTTTTCCTTTTCCTTGTTGATTTTGGTGATTTGTCTAACATTAACAAACACACACGGGGTGCTTGGAAAAAGCCTCTCCCAAATTCTAAGGCAAGTCCACTTTTTCCACTCCATGGAAGTAATGAGTAGTGTCGCTGGGGAGAAGTCTCGGATCAAATTCTCCTTTCCCTCAATGGCCAACTACGAGTAGATATTGTAACTGAAAACTAGAAATATGCCAAGTCTCAACAGAAAATATAGTTATACTGAATATTAAAACAGGCACTGGAGGAATGTGAGCATGTTCAAATGCTCAGGTTTTCACAGAACTTCTGTGGGTGTTGGATAGTTTCTTTTTTAATGACCATGACATGATAACTAATTATCTCCCTGCTACTTTACAATCCCGTTTAACTGAGTGAGTTGAGTATTTGCACTGCAAAATATATATAAGTAAACATTTAAAAGGGCAGGTTCTTGCATTGTAGCGAACCAAAATCATGATACTGTGAAAGGAGGGTCTACTTTGAGAGAGGATTTGTCTTTTGAGGACTGGAACAGTGACCTTAGTGGATAATAAAAGCACTGGCAATTTTTCCTGGGTACCAGAGAAAGATGCTCAAAGTGAGCAATGTGGAGGTCTGCTAGCTTCTACCTAGACCAAATTTCCCCCCTTCTTTCCCTTTTGGGTCTTTGCTGAAATACAGAATAAGTTGGCCCCTTTCCTTGAATCTCCTCAGATTTGTCCCATAATGACCAGAGGAATAAAGAAGGAACCTTGGGAGAAAAGTTGCCAAGAGCCAATGCAATGGGTAGACACTGAGAAAGCCTGAAGTAGGAATTTCATAGCGTACTTACAGCATGCATTCAGCCAGACTTGAGGAGATTCTGTGTTATCTTGGCTGCTAGGAACTGGAGATGAAGTTCTGAAGATAGTTAAATTAAACTAGTCTGAATTGGAGACAAAGGGGTACCTCTGAAGGGACATTTCCCTGAATATGGCTTTATTAAGTAATCGGATGCCCTAAGGAAACTAGTACTGTGTTTGTGAATGGCTCCAATTTGGAGTATGAAAATCACCCCCAGGTGTCAACAACTATAAAGTAAAATATCCAGGAAGTTAGAAAGAAATGTTACTGTGAATTTATACCTACTTTCTTAAAGAGCCAGAGTGTGGTGTCTCCAACCACCTGGATGATCTGCTTCTCACTGAAATGCAAATAATTGGTTTCTAAAATCTACTTCCAAAGATTTATATCCTTTTCTCTGAAGGCATGTGTGCATATACACACACACACAGGTTATATATTATATATACGCTGTATATATAAATACAGTATATATATAATGTATATGTACATAGTGTGTATTTTTATATATTTATTTATATATACAATTCAGAGCTCCTAGTAGAGAAATTGCTAAACAACTGACTGAGAAAGATATTTAGGAGTCAGTTTTAACAGGAAATTATTCAAATTGGATGGAGACAAATAGTTCTGTCCTGGCTTGTGGTTTTGGCCTATCGGTGGAAGATATCCACGAGAATCCTATTGATAAATTAATCAAATTACAAAACAGTGAGATTGATGCAGCATCAAAAATAATTTTTCTTAAAAAAGTGGCTGCCAGGGCAAAACTCAAGTACTGGATTGGTTCAGCACACAGAGCCAAGAAGAAGGGGAACCCTTATGATAAAGATGAAACTCTTGCTAGTGACATATAATAAAAAACTGGGTCCAAGACAGTATGGGGCACATCCCTGTAAATTAGACTGGTTACATATGACAGAGTAAAAATCCTCATTTCCCATGTGGGTGCCATGAAGATCTATGATGGATGATTCACAGTAGAGCCATACTACTGATGCTCTGACAAGACCAGTGTGGCTATCTCTGACAGGTTAGACACCCTGGATGTATACAGGTATGCAAAGGGACCACGGAGAAGGGGACACTGCCTTTGACTGAGCATGGGCCCAGGGTATTGTGGCAGCAGCCTCCACACCTGTTCAACAAGGCCACGAGTGTGAGGTTTGCCAGCAAAGCAAACCACCTCTTACTCTGCCGAAGAGAAACTGGCTCTGCCCATCATTGGGCAGGTGTTTGCACTGGGCCACTACCCACTTACCAAGACAGAAAGTTCTTCAGCTGTCGATAGGTATGCAGGTTACAAGGCTGCTCTCCTGGCAATAAATATAGCCACCTCAGAATCCACAATTGGTGTTTTCCTCAAGAAGTTCAGAGAAATGTCCAGTGCTTCTGACCCCAAGAGTACGTCGTGATCTAATTATAAAAATGACCTTCTACCTTTCCTATCAACTTCAAGCACTTAAGTGTAGAAGGGTGAAGTGGTCTCATTTCCCAGCTCAGGACCTTCACTAACCCTTACTCTTTACTAAATGACTTACGGCCCTATTGCAAGCATTTATCTTCTCAATAGTCATGCCCTTTATTGTGTTGTGTCCCACATCATAAGTTTCATGGTGAACAAAACCAAGGAGTGTGTTAGGATGACGGAGTACAGATAAAAGTCTAGTCAACATATGGTCTGAATCCCCAAGTATATTTGTAATTCGGCCATGCTCAATGTTATGGGGCCTGAAGGAAAACAGTAAGTTTTCATTTAATGTTGTTGATAGGTTCTTGGAAACTGTGACTCCAAGTGAAACGACATATAACAAAATCATATTTTCCTCATCAACTTTATAACAAAATACTGTTGGATGACGTTATTTGGGGACCTGCCATATGTCGTTTCCCTTAAAGTTGAAGTTTCCGAGAACCTATAAATGATGTTAAGTGAAGAATTACTGTACAAATAAAGATGGCCAGAGCCTTTCATTTTCAAATCACAAGGGGGAAGCAGAAAGGCTCCTTTATTGACTGGACTTGGACAATGACAACAAAGGTTATTGGGAAGAGCCCTAAAATAAATTTTTTTCAAAATTAAAATTTTTTCCTTTAATACAAACTTGTGTGTTGTTTGTATACTCCTCATTTAAAGCAGTGGAGAATAGTTCTTAAAAGTCCAAGTGATAAGACATATTCAATTACTTGAGAAATTAAAAAGGCTAACTGAATAGTAGTACATACAAATTGTAAATATTATTCGAAAGCATTTCAAATACCGAAGAGTTTCAAATGGAGTATTTTATTCACATGTTAGTTGTCTTTTTAACACGTACACACACACGCCGACACACTCTGATTTGATCTGCATGGAACAAGGGTTGTCTAATTATCCTAAAGGAAAATGAAAAATTAAAAAATAGATTAATTTTTCATTATTATAGGCAATTACATCCACATCACTTACAAAGTTATTACTGATTTTGTCCAAGGAAGAAGAGTGGTATAGAGGAAGGAAACTCGAGGGTAAATTCAACAGTGACATAACTGAGATCTCAACATGAGAAAGCTGACAAAACATGAATTTTTGCTGTGAATTTCTCTCTGCAAAATATGAAGAAAAGTCTGTCAGTGGGCAGTAAATAAGAGGTGGTGAACTTTTGCAGTCAATTATCCTCACAGTATCGTGCAGAGGCAACAAGAAAATTGCTTAGTCCTTCTCTGGGACCAGTTTCAGAACTTTCCCAATCGCAATGGTCTTACCCTCATCTCTTAAAGTAAAGCGACCCATCTGAGGAAAATCTTTGAATGTCTCGAGGCAGATAGTTCCTGCTGTCCTTAGACGGGCAATGCAGACTTGATCTTGTTTCACGAAGCGGGGTCGTGTCTTACTTTTTTCTCCTGACTTTTTGTCTACCAAGGAGATTAAGGCTGTTATCTCAACTTCCTCAATACAAGTATGAATGTGCAGCACCGCATTATAACCTGGGCAGATGATGGATTTGTGCTCAATAATCACTATCTGAACATCAAACGTGCGTCCAGAATGGCAAAGATTACTAGGATCACAAAGTATGAATCCTGGGAGAATCTCTTCTTCTTCAATTCCCTTCAGTCTGATTTTGAGGTTTTCACCTGGGGCCACAAAGTCAGTTTCAGTATCATCAGAAAGTATTCCAAGAACTTCCACATTGTGCTTATTTGGCATCATCACAAGCTGCTGGCCTTTAAAAATGGATCCTGATTCCAGCTTTCCCAGGACCACAGTGCCCATATCCTTGTACTTATCCACAATTGGCAGCCTAATTGGTCCATCAATTGATCTGTTGAAGTTCGGCAAATTATCCAAATATGGAATGAATGGTAATCCAGTGTACCAAGGGCAGAACTCTGATTGCTCCTTAATATTTGCTCCTGTCAGTCCTGAGCAGGGCATAAAGTGAATGTCTTTTTTTGGACTGAAGCCGACTTTTTTCAAAAAGGGCACCAGTTTATCTTTACATTCTTCATATCTCTCACTGCTCCAATTTACTGTGGGATCATCCATCTTATTAATGAGCACGATTAAATGTTTCACCCCTGCTGTTTTGGCCAACATCGCATGTTCTCTTGTCTGTCCACCTTTTTCAAATCCAGTTTCAAACTCTCCTTTCCTGGCAGAGATTACCAGCACAGCCAAATCAGCTTGAGACGCGCCACCAATCATATTTGGGACAAAACTCTTGTGGCCAGGGGCATCTAAAATTGTGAAATGCTTCTTTTCTGTTTCAAAATAGGCACGACCCACTTCTACTGTTTTACCCTTGTCTCGTTCTTCCTGATTTGTATCTAAGGCCCAGGATAAATACCAAGTTTCTCTGTTCTTCTCCTTAGCTTCTCTTTCATATTTCTCAAGTGTCCTTTTGTCAACCATTCCCGTCAAAAACATTATCTGTCCTCCAATGGTCGACTTACCAGCATCTACATGCCCAATGAATACCACATTTACGTGTTCTTTCTTAGGAGCACCTGAGGGTAGGAGCACAGATTTCGATTTTCTCATTTCCTCTTTCTCCTCCATCATTTCCTGGCCACTTTCTTCTGGGGGCCCTGAATCTCCCAAGGAACCACCCCCAGGCTCGGCTTCACTTACTTCTTTACTGTGCTCCCACGATTCTTCTAGGGCCATTTCCACCTCTCCATTTTCTACAACAGGTTCTGAAAGTTCCATGGTAACGGCTGAATTGGAACCTTCACACAACACTAACGGCTCCTCTTTGGAAGGTTCCACAGGTGCCCCCCGTCCCAGCCATTTACCTTGAGGGTCTCCCGCGCCGGTACAGGTTTCATCGTTGCTGGCGAAGCCGGCTAGGGGGGTGGGCGACTGGGCCGGGCCCCGCAGGAAGGACGGCACGAACTCCGCGGCGTGGACGTTAGGCACGAAGGGTTTGGCGTTGACGTTGAGCTGACGGCTGAAGGCCGAGCTGAGGGGCTCGCGCTGGGCCTCGGCCATCGCCGAGGGGACTCCGTCCCCGCTGGGGGCCGAACCCGGGGTTTCCATGTCCACCTGGTCCCAGCACTCGGGTGCCGAGTCGCTGCTGCTGCTGCCCGGATCCATGGTCTCAGGACCTGATGTGCGGCAGGGAGGGAGCGGGCTCAACAGGCCAGAAAGAGCGGGCTCCGCCAGCGGGTGTAAGGCGGCAGGAGCGAAGGGCCAAGCGGCAGCGACAGGATCCTCAGCGGCACCGCGGCGGCAGCGGAGCGCCGATGCTGCATTCGCAACTGCGGCGGCAGCAGCAGATATGGCGGCTCAACACTCTCCTCTTGTGTGTGAGCGGATCTCCTCCCCCAAACCCCAACCACTTCCGACTCCTCCACCCCCGACCCAACGCCAGGCTTGGATTGACCCCTCGCTGCCATCCGTACGCTCGGTCTTCTTACTTCTCAGCCAGGGGCTAAGTCCAAAAGTACAATTTCTAAAACGAAAATTTCCATTCACTTTTGTTCACACGATATGGGAGAGCAATTTGACCACAATCTAATGATTAAACCCGGACAAGTATGCCTGATTCTACTCAAAGATTCAAGTAAAAATGAAAATTCCTATTGAACAAATGGGAGGCAGGATATGGGTTAACTACCCAGAAACCCAGCAACAGAAGGGAGAAATAAGTAGTGACAACGGAGGAACTCACGAAATACATGAAGACGTAGCCGACCTTAGGAAATGCAACTTAAGATCACTCATTAATTTGAAATCCAGAGGCCTTTTGATTTTCCCTTTGTCAGTGGGCCCCCATAAGCCTATAATTTCTGCTGATGGCTTCTGTATAAGAATGGGGTTACAACTTCTTTTCATGTTAAGCACGCTGGCTATCTGCATGGAGAGAATTCTCAAGGAAAGCCTTGTCCCATGATATGCAGTTTCCTGGACAATGGCTGGCCTGCCATTCAGTGGTGGATCCCATAGGCAAGCATTGGACTCAGATCACATGTATTTTTCCAACTAATTTATATTCTGGGTATACCTGCCCTACTCACCAGTAGCACCTCCCCGGAGTACACCTTGGGTTCACAGGCCATGGGTTTTCCTGCCTCTTTCTGGGGGTCTTGAACCCTACTCACTGCTGGTGCTGGGTTTGCTCTAAGAAAGAATCACTACCATGTTGGATCCCCCCTCAGTTACTGGTAATGACATGGGGCTGTAGGTGTCAGCCTAATTAAACCAATTATGACCGCTGAGATGGACAAAGTCCTTAAGAACCTAATCAATAGAATCTCATCCTCAGAAAGAGTTACCATCTGAGCCAGAGCCTAGCTGACCTTGTTTGTAAATTTAGTGCAAACCGAGATAGAAAAAACAAGCAAATTAAAAAAAACTCCAACCCAGGGATAATACAATTTGCTAGTACAAGATGGGGTCATGGAGTTGGATATTATATAAATCCAACAACAAAGCAATATATTATAAAACAAAGTGACTGAGTTATAACTTGAGAACTGTGTTCTCCAGACTTTATGGGGTAGGAAAAAAAAAGCCCTATGTATGGCAGACTTAGACCTTTGATATTTTCACTCTGGGGCTGCCACTAGTTTACTAGCTCTGTGCTGTTCCCAAAGCTTTAAAAATCAAATCCCTTCCTTCTTTTTGCCTCAGGTAATGGCTTAATTATTTATTGTGACATGAAGAGAATGTGCAAATCTATTCATAACAAATAAGAAGAACTAAGAGGTAGAATGCACAGAGAGACCTTTGGACAACACTCCATGTGCTGGAGCCTTTCTTGGGCATTCTGTGAACCTAGGATAGCCATTTCTGGGGGAACCTGTCAAGGTTTATTCAGTTGTGTTTACATAAGGCAATTCAAGTGAGGAAGCAGGACAGATCCGGGATTTTTCCTTCACCTTGGTCAAATGCATTGGTCATGAGAATATTGGCATGACTGCTACTTAGTGATATCTGTACAGAACAGAGGATGCTTCATTTTTAGAACCTTAAAAGAAAAATGAGAAATAGTGTGTGGATGTCCTCACAATCTATCACCTTTGGGCTTTAGTGGGAGGAGTCAACCCAAGAGAGAGAAACATTGACCAGGTTGTATCCAGAGAGATTGGCCCTGGGCAAAACTTGTTTGGTTTGTGTCATGGGATGCTTGTCTCCAATCTCTCTACCTAACAGTACATCAATAAATGAGAAAATTTTCCTCACCGAAGGCTTAAAAAAAAAAGGTGATATCCAACGATTGCTTAATTCAATCTTTCCCCCCTTTTAAAACAATTTTTCATTGCATTTTATGGAAATACACATACGGAAAATCACATAAAACAAAATTATAGCTTATTGACTCATGAGAAGGGAAACACACTTGTACCACCACTAAAGTCAATAAATAGAAATTTGCCAGCCAACCCAGAAGGTCTCTCTTTGCCCTGTTCGACCACAACCCACTCCCTCCTTCTCTCAATGTAACTGCTATCCTGACATTTATGGTAATCACCTATATGATTTTCTGTGCAGTTTTATCACACAGATGTATATACTCAAACACTACAGTTCACTTTTGCCTAGCTTTTTTTTTTATTTCAGCATATTATAGGGGTACAGATGTCTAGGTTACGTATGTTGCCCTTGTCCTCCCCTCCCCCCCAAGTCTGAGTTTCAAATATGTCCATCCTTCGGGTGGTGCGCATTGCACTCTTTGTGTATGCATATACCCGTCCCCTCCTCCCTCCTCCCCCTCCCCCTCCCCCCTGCCCAACATCCAATAGATGTTATTCTTATATGTGCACTTATGTGTTGATCAGTTAATACCAGTTTGACGGTGAGCACATGTGGTGCTTGTCTTTCCATTCTTGGAATACCTCACTTAGTAGAATGCATTCCAGCTCTATTCAGGAGTATACAAGAGGTGCTATATCACCATTGTTTCTTAAAGTTGCCTAGCTTTTTTGATACCTCTTTTAATTCTCTTTTAATCTACAGGCCCCCTAATCTATCCTGCCTTTTTTCATGTCATTTATTCATTGAAGAAAGTGGATGATGTGACTTGTAGATTTTTTTTACATTCTCAACTTTCTATGGTATAGCTTAGAATATTCCTTTTTTTCTCTGTATTTCCTATATATCAATAATCGGATCTACAAGCTTGACCAGATTCAGGTGCAATTTTTGTTTGTTTGTTTGTTTTGAGACAGAGTCTAGCTCTTTTGCCCTGGCTAGAGTGCTGTGGCGTCAGCCTAGCTCACAGCAACCTCAAACTCCTGGGCTCAAGCAATCCTCCTGCCTCAGCCTCCAGAGTAGCTGGGACTACAGGCATGTGCCACCATGCCTGGCTAATTTTTTCTATATATATATTTTTTGGTTGTCCAGATAATTTCTTTCTATTTTTAGTAGAGACGGGGTCTCGCTCTTGCTCAGGCTGGTCTCGAACTCCTGACCTTGAGCGATCCACCCGTCTCAGCCTCCCAGAGTGCTAGGATTACAGGCGTGAGCCACCGCGCCCGGCCTCAGGTACAATTTTTTCATCAAAATACTTCAAGGGAATTTTGATTATTTCCATCAAGAGGCACATGAGATCAGGTTGTAACTGTTTTTACAGTTATCTACAATTAACGATAATTGTGTATAAACATTATAACATTAGAGGTTGCAAAATTGTGATATTGTACTTCTGTCATGTTTTTTCTTCCTTTATCTGGAATACTACTGTAAAAACTTTCCCTTCATCAACAATTTTATTACTTTGAGATATAAATTGTGAAGGAAAGGCAGGAAAAGTGCCTGATTCTTTCCCTTTATTTAGGAGTTTTCAAAATAATGACGTAGTTGCTTATAATCCTTCATAGATGACAAACAGAATATCTTAAAGGGACAATTATGAATTATTGGATTTATATATATTTGATGTGTTTTTAACAATTTTACTAACTATACTTATTGATGATCTTTGGCCAGTGGATGCCTCTTCAGGTTGGGTTCTGACTGATTTTGAGAAGATGCTAATAGTCCTTGATAGCTTATTTATTATTTGATATGACAAGATGTAGCAGGCCAATTCTATACATTTCTGCCAAACCAGGAAGACTTGGTCACAGTGATAACAGGGGATGATAAAATTAGAAAATAAAATAATTATTCATTTGATTTATCCCAACTACAAAAATAGTAGTCTCAGTGCTACCACCATCAATCAATATGATTACAGAAAACAGATTTTTTTTGCATAAGCTATCCTTATTCTCTGTATTTCATAGCTGAATTGCATCTATCTAATAAGTAAATTTTATTAAGTGCTTCCTAGGTGCAGGTCATATTTCAATTATTTCATTATATGGATTTTTTCATTTACTTTTCCCTACCAACCTGCAAAGAAGATAATCTTATCACTCTATTTTACAGATAACAAAATAATATTTAGAGATGCTGAGTAAATTATCCAAGGTTGCGTAGCTAGTAAATAGTGGATTTGGAGTTCAAACATAGACAATATGATTGTAAGACCACACTGGCTTGTATCATCCATTACATACAAAGACAGGAATAGGGAAATTTGACACGGTTAAATCACAAATGGCAGAGGGTAAAATCTTAAATTATCTGGAGGTAATGGAAATATGGTAAATTTAAGAGAGAAGGGATAATTCAGTAGAGTTCTTTCATGAAAATTTGTTTTCTTCCTGAAGTAGATCATCAGCCTATGGAGATTGTGAGGGAGGATTACAATAAGAAAAATGAGGAATGGGGAAAGATTTAGAATATATCCTCAGGGTATGAGGGAGGTGGTGGACTTGGGAATAAGAAAATAATTTTTTAAAAGAATTCCAATTAAACAAAAGCAGTTTATACTGGAGAACATAATACTTTCAGATTTTTTTATTCCTCTCTTCCCCCAACTTACACCTAGCATCATTGGGCAACCTGAGGCATAAGCAGAGTCTTAAGTTTCACCCAGGTTTAAGGAATAGTGGTATAAGGTGGGCTGAAAGGAGAAGAACAGGAAAATATTGAGGAGTCGGTGAACACAGGGTTAAGAACACTGTGCTGGATGCCTTGTATTTGCTCTCTCAGCATATGTTCCAGTCCCGTTCACAAATATGCCTCTCTCTACTGAAAAGCCTGGAAAGCTTAAGTCTCCACTTCCTGGAGTTTTTGCTACTAGGGTTCCAGATGCATTTTACTTTCTGACAATCTGATACACCCCAGCTAGATTTCATTTAGAATCAATCTAATTGTAAAGAGAGGTGGGTTAAGGCTGGCATGACTTGCAGGTGCAGATCTAGCTGGGAAAAATGTCTTACTTAAGCCAAAAATTCTGGTGGAGTTTACTGTTTCCAGAAGAGCAACTAAGGCATTATATGCCTAGAACCAATAGTTGCAGTAGAAGCTTCCTGATTCCCCCATTCCCCAACTGTGGCAAAAGGTGGCAGCTCCCCTTTTGTGCTGTATGGTCATGGTAATCATACTAAGAGGCCGGGAATAAATCCTGTTCCTCCAGGCCCTAGAAGGAAAGTATTTATAAGCCCCTAATTTCCCATGTTAATCCTTGCGCTAATTAACATAGTCAGACTGCATTCTGTTAACATCAACTAAGCTCTGACTTGTACAAGTGCCGCATGGCTGGGGTTCAAACGCAAGGCCTGCCATTTCTAATTTTTTCTATTGTTTAATTTTCTCAACCACTTTGTGCCTCAGTTTTCTTATCTGAGAGGTGGAGATGAATCCACGTCCACTGGTACACCCTGAGGTGCTAGTTACAAGGATGCATGAAGGCTAGAAAGAACCACAGAGGCGAAAATTATGAGTCAGTTCAGCAACTTCATCATTTTAAAACACCAGTACCCACCACTACTACAGTAAAATACGGGACAACAACCTTAGCCAGAGCTGAAATGCCTGATAGCCAAGCATGAGAATAACCTACCCACATGGCCCAAATGTGAAGTTAAAAGGGGGGAAATGTATCTCCCTTCTGAGGCAGTCCCCAGTTCCTGCAATGCCCACACCACTCTCTGGCAAGTTACTCATCCAGCACTTCCAGTGCTAGCTGATGATGGAGATACAAAATCAGAGCCAACACTACACCCCTGTTGTTTTCAGACTAATTCACACACAACATGGAGAATATGAAGAACTCCCAAAATGGATTATTAGTCACTCAGCCTTTTTCATTTTCTACCAGTACTCACAATTGCAACAATAAAATTTGGTGAAGTACCCTCAGCAAGAACAAAATTGCCTGATAGCCAAGGGCTGGAGTAGTTCACCCAGAAAGTAGTTTACTTTACAGGATAAAAGGTGAAAAGAGTACAGTATCTCTATAGATTGCCAAGATGGCAAACAAATCTCTGCATATATCCCAGCAATCCCTGTGTGAATATTACCCTGTTCTCTCAGAGTGATGGGATAAATTCAAGGGATTGTCTAATTCTCTTACATTTAATCCAACACTTCTTATTGTGACAGTCTGTATCCAAGTGCTATGGTTTGAAAATTTGTGTCCCCTTCAAAATTCATGTTGAAACTTAATCTCCAATGCAAAAATATTAAGGGGTGGGGCCTTTAGGAAGTTGTGAGGGCTCTTTCCTCATGAATGGGATTAAGGCCCTTACAAAAGGGGCTTCATATACGACTAGCAGTGCAATAAGCTAAAAGATAAATGCATAAATAAATAAATGAGGCCTCACACAGTGTCTCACCCCTTTTGCCCTTCTGCATTCTACTATGTAAGGACACAGCATTTGGCCACTCTCGAGGACACAGCGACAAAGTGCCATTTTGGAAGCAAAGACCAGGCCCTCACCAGACATTGAAACTGCTGGCACTTTGATCTTGGACTTCTAGCCTCCAGAACTGTGAGAAATAAAAATAAACAGAAATTCTTTATAAATTACCTAGTCTCGAGTATTCTGTTGTAGTAATACTAATGGACTAAGCCACCAAGTAAACATGTGTACAGTGTACAATATTTTACACATTCTAGAATTTGCATGCGGCAACACAGGAGAGCAAGTTT
Source organism: Indri indri (assembly GCA_004363605.1). NCBI lineage: Eukaryota > Metazoa > Chordata > Mammalia > Primates > Indriidae > Indri > Indri indri. Next base: position 616 of record RJWJ010022390.1, on the reverse strand, counting down.
TTTGTCCCATGTTAGAAATCAGAAAATTAAAGTGTAGGAAAAAACGGGCTGCTCACCAAAGGGTCTTTGATGTGGCCAAGGCCCGAACACTCATTAGTCCTCAAAATACACACCCGTAATGGGAAAAAAACATTGAGATTAAGAAGCAGAGAAGAGACAGTTGGTGATTTACTGCAAACTACTTCTACAGGAGCTCTGGCATTATAGTAAGAAGAAGTGCTAGGAAAGAGGAAATTCAAGCTATGCAAGGTTCTGGGAAGTAGAACAATAGCAGATGACCGCACAGACTAGCACAGAGCAAACAGCGTAAGAATTAATGGTAATGTGAGGAAATGAATTTTGCAAGCCAAAAGATAATCAAATCCATGAGCCTAGTTGAGATCACTTGTTCCCCAATAAAGTAGAAAGATCCGATAAAGGAGAGTGAGCCTTAATTTTTCTGTCTCCAAATGCAGTAATACTTGAATAACACCAAAGACAGTAAAGTGGTAGTGTCAGTTTTAAACATGTGGTGGAGGAAAGGGCACAGTAATATGGTATTATAATAAAACAATCAAGTATGATGTCAGTACACCTCACTAAGCCATTTGACATACGTTCAACACGCATTTACTAA
>RJWJ010022389.1:0-27089 GCA_004363605.1 Indri indri | reverse complement strand
GGTCGACCATGATTTATTTAAACAGTTTATACTTTAGGCACTTAATAGCAACACAATAGGAGATTAATAGTAAAATAATAGGAGGTGATGCTACAATGAGTTTCCTTATTGTTGTATTTTTGTGCAGCCATGATTAGTTTTCCATGGGGCAAATTCCCAAAAGTGAAATGCTTGGTGAAAGCATTACCAGATTTTTGAGGTTGCTTGATACTTGCTGTCATATCGTTTTCCAGATACGGTGGACAATTTGACAATCTCATCAGCAGCTAGACATTATTACTTTAAAATATTTTTGTCAATTTAGTAAATAAACACTGGTTTCTCCTTGTATTTATTTGTATTTCTTCCAGCACAAATACAGTGGAACATTTTTTCACATTACTATTACTGGACATTTGTATTTCTACTTTGGTAAATTCCTATATATGGCTATTGCCTTTTTTTCTATTATGATATCAAATTTAAATGAAAGAAACAGAAGGTAGGAGACTACTGAATTTAGACCTTTATTAAAATTTAATTCAGCAAACATTTATCGTTATCTTCTTTTTGTACAGTGCCCTCATCCTTGGATAAATGTTGTTATGATCTGGTTTGGGTAAAGAAAACCCTACAGTGAGATTTGTTTGTGACTCAAGTTTACTCTGAGGATGATGCCAACTACTAATTAAATATACTGTGCTAATAATGCATGCATAAACAGAAAAAAATTCCTGACCTAAGATATAACATTTGCTTAGGTAATTTCTCTATATTTGTGGGTGATTAACTTAGAAGTCAACTGGGAAAAGGTGAATTCAGGTACATTGCTCCAGCTGCTGTTCTCAACGGTAAACACACAATTCTGGACCGCCGCTGCTGCTGTCGCAGCTGCAACTTGGGGACTATGGCCTCCTTGCAGAGCCTCTGAATGTTGGGTAAAGGCAGTTGCCAATGTGTGACCAATTCCTTACATTTTGAACAAATAGAAAATACCGTTGCTCAACAATTGCTCTCTCCCGAGCACTCACCAGCAGAGGAGGCTTCATAAGGGAGAGGTTGCCTGAGATGGGTGCAGTCCGGCAAACAGACCCCAGTCTGCCGTCTGGTCCCACCAATGACCACCGTATGACCTCAGCAAGTCGCAGACTCTTACATGTAAAATGCAGCTTATTAAACCCATGTTTCAAGTTTGAAAAGAAAAGAAAATTGAGCATGTATGGAAAGTGCTTGCTTTACATTTATGTGTATGTCCATACACACACTCTCTCACACACACACACACACACACACACACACACACACACACATATGCTTGGTAGCCCTTGTTAGAAATAACTCTCACTCTAAATTAGGGGCTGGGTCATATATGTGAATAAACACAATACTTTTCAAAAAGAATGCTAGTGAAGAAAATATCACCGAAATACTAGTTTCTAACAGTATTGGGTATGATTCAGAAGATTTGAGCTTCTCAGTGAACGAGTGGAAAATGACTCTTTAAAGTCAAATGAGAATAATTTACTTCCCACTCATTGGTAGAGAATGGCTGGATCAGAACTATATTCATAATTTTTCCAGGCTGCTTGGTTGCTGTGTTTTGCCAAGGAAAAAGATTACACATCATAATACAGACACTTACATAGCAACATTTATATTTTTACCCTAGTGCTTCTGTCTACTTTCTTATTTCAGCCTCCTAACAGCCATTTAAGTAGGCAGTCAGATATTAATGTGTCTGGTTTCTCTGTCGAGGAAAAGGATTTTGTTATTCACCCTTGATTCCTTGCTGCCTTGCACGATGTCTGGACCATAGTTCATGGCCCTAAGAGTTAGTTGACTGTGCAGCAATAATAATGATAAACAACTAACTTATCTTTTTGAGAGCTTCCAAGATGCCAGACACTGTGGTTTAAGAGAATCTGAGGTAGGTATTGTATAATACCCATTATGCAAATGAGGAAAATGAAGTTTAAAACTATTAAGTAATTTTTTTTCAAGTTCTCATAATGGCAGAGCCAAGATTCAAACCTAGGGATAATATCCAAATCCATTTTCCTAACTACAACACTCTATTGATCCAAGTGAATGAATTAGCAGATAAATAAGCTACATGATAAAGGAATAAATGCAGAATGAGAAAGATTAGGTTTCTCATCCAAATTTACAAAGCGTACTACCGGCCGGTTTAGAACTAAAACTCTGTTTATATTCCTCCATCCTTCTTGCCCACCTTTCTTGTACTCTATCCCAGCTGGAGATGAAAAGAGATTAACTTTCATGCCTATAAACGTTATTTGTTCTAATTTTTGCTTTTTTTTCATTCCTGCTTTCTTCTGGATTGACATAGTATCCCTTTAGTGTCTGTTTTATCTCCTTTATTGGCTTTTTAGCTATAGCTCCTTGTTTTATGTTGTTAGCGGTTGCCCTAAGACTGTGCTGTCCAATAGGCTACCTATTTGCTACATTGGCACTTAAAATGTGGCTAAAATAAATTGGCATGTGTTGGTGGTTTAAAATACACATTGGCTTTTGAAGAATTAGTATGAAAAGAGTATAAAATAAATATCTCACTAATAAATTTTTTAATGTTGATTACATGTTGAAATTATGGTGTTTTGAAGATACTAGGTTAAATATGATAAAATTAATTTCTTCCATTTCTTTTACATTTTTAATATGGCTGCTAGAAAATTTTAAATTTGTGGTTTATATTATGTTCTGCTCTAGGGATTATGATATGCATCCATAAGAAACTTGCAATAATACATTTTCATTTAACTGTTTCCATTCCTTGTTCTACTACACATATTTAACTTCTACATATGTTATGAACCTCACAATACATTGTTATTATTTTTTTCTCAACTAGTTGTTAAGAACCATGAAGGTTCAGAGACTTCATTCTTCTTGCAAGCTCGTAGATAACCTGTTACTGTTTCATGGATGTAGACAGTAGACATGAGGCTCCTGGGTCAGAGACAAAGGACTTCATTGCTCACAGAACAACAAGTGGCACGAGCATGAGCTTGTTTGCACTGATATCGATTCCCCTCGCCTCCAAGTCCCACTTGGGTGACGTGGTGGCCCAGATGGACGCTACACATGCAGAGGGGTTGTGATGCAGCTAAGGAACCTGGGGTGGAGGGTCCAGCACTTTTTGAGCAAGCAGTAAACATTGTAGAAAGCAGCCAGCAAGCCAGTCTTCCCACCACTGGTGAGGGAGCAGTTCCCCCAGTGCTCACACTGTTGTTGCCTTGCTACTTGGTCACCCTGCGTTGGCTGTAGAACCTGCTCCTTATCAGAAGACAGATCGGTCTTGCAGTCTTGCACGTGCTGTAAGAACTTGGCAGATGCTCTCCGCCCAGGGCAGACTGCCTCTCTCAACAGCAGCCAACTGCCTTTTAAAGAAACTAACGAATGAGGAAAAATGATTTTCACATTTATCCACATATTTACCCCTTTGTGTGCTCCATATTCTTCTGTAAGAATCTTAGTTTACATCTATTATTATTTCCCTTCAGCCTGAAGAACTTCTTTTAATGTTTTCTGAAGTACAGATTTTGTGGTAATGAATTCTGTCAGGTTTAGTTTATCCGAAAACGTCCCCTGTATTTCTCTTTTATTTTTGAAGGATACTTTAATTGTGTGCAGAATTCCGGATAACAGTTACTCTTCTAGCAGTTTAAAGATGTTGCATTGTCTTCTGGTTTACATTGGATATGACGAGAAGTTAAGGATTGTTTTTATTGTCGTTCCCTTGTATCTAATGGTTCTTTTTACTTTAACTACTTTTAAGATTTCCTGTTTATCTTTGGTTTTCAGAAGTTTGACTTTATATGCTTTGTATAGTTTTATCTGTGCTTATCCTGCTTGGAGTTCTTTGAGCTTCCTGGAGCTATGAATTGAATTACTTAAAATTTTGGAAAAATTTTAGGCTATTATTCCTTCAAATATTTTTCTGCTACATTATTTATCTCCTGTCTGTCTGGGACTCTGATTACTTGTATGTTAGACATTGTGATATTATCGCACAGATCTCTGAGGCTCTGTCGTTTTTTTTCACCTTATTTATCTTTGTATTTAGTTTGGAAAGTTTCTATTTGAAATTCAAAACATATTAATGGTTTTTATTTTTAATAATATATTTTTTAAATTCAAAATTTTCATGTGGCTCTTTGTTACAGTTTCTTTTTCTCTGCTGAGACCACCCATCTGTTCACCCATTTTGTTCCATCTTTTCCTTAAAGTCGTTAATCGTAATTATAATAGTTATTCTAAAGTCCTTTTCAGCTAAACCCAATATATGAGCTACAGAAAACTCATGCTAAAATTTATATGGAATTTCAAGAGACCCTGAAGAGTCAAAACAATTTTGAAAAAGAAAAACAAGAACATTTCCTGATTTCAAAGCTATAGTAATCAAAACCGTGTAGTACTGGCATAAAGACAGGTACCATATACAGACCAACGGGATAGGACAGAGAGCACAGAAATAAACCCTCACATATATGGTGTTTTCAACAGAGGTCAAGGCCATTCAATGGGAAAGGACAGTTTTTCAGCAAATAATGCTGGGAAAACTGACTATCCACATGCAAAAGAATAAAGTTGGACCTTTACCTCATACCACATACAAAAATTAACACGAAATGGGTCAAAGATCCAAACTTAAAATCTAAAATTATAAAAACTCTTAGAAAAAAATGTAGGAGGAAATCTTCATGACATTGCATTTGGCAATAATTTCTTGGATATGACACCAAAAGCACAAACAAGAAAAGAAAAAAAATCAACAAATTGGACTTCATAAAAATTCAAAACTTTTGGACATCAAGGAACCCTATCAACAGAGCAACAAGGCAACCCACAGAATAGGAGAAAATATTTACAAATCATATATCTGATAAGGGGTTCACATCCAAAATATATAAAGCACTCCTACAACTCAATAGCAAGACAAACAATCCAACTCAAAAACAGGCAAAGGACTTGAATAGGCATTTCTCCAAAGAAAAGCTATAACATAAAAAGATGCTCAACATCACTAGTCATTACAGAAATGTAGATTCAAACCACAGTGAAATACCCCTCTGTATCCTTCATAATGGCTAATAAAAAACCAATGGAACAAGTGTTGGCAAGGATATAGAACTCCAAGCATGCCGGTAGGAATGTAAAATGGTGCAGCCACTGTGGAAAACAGTGTTGTGGGTCCCCAAAGATTTAAACATAGGATTACCGTATGATCCGGCAATTCCAGTGCCAGTTATATATCCCAACGAATTGAAAGCAGACACTCATACTGCCACTCGCACACAGCATTTAGAGCGTTATTCACAACAGCTGAAAGGCAGAAAGAACCCACATGCCCATCAAAATATGAATAGATAAACAGAATGCGGTACATGCAGATGATTGAATATTACGCAGCTTTACAAAGGAAAAAAGTTATGATATACCGCAATATGGATACACCTTAAAAACATTATGTTCAGTTACATAAGCCAGGCACAAAAGGACAAATATTGTATGATTCCATGCATATGAGGTACTCAATATAGGCAAATTTTAGTAGAATAGAGGCTTCCAAGGGCTTGGGGGAGGGAAAAATGGAAAATTATTGTGTAATGGTTACAGGGATTCTGTTTGGGGTGACTAAAAAAGTTCTGGAAGTGGTTCTGATGGTTTCCCAACACTGTGAATGTAGTTAATGCCATTGAATTGTATGGTTAAAATGATTAAAATGGTTTTAAAAAAATTGGGTTAAACTAGGATTGTCAACTTTTTATTTTGCAATAAATGACATTAGAAAAGAAATTCCAAACTATCATCTACTGTTGCTATAATTGCTTTTTAAAGAAAGGATAGTTCAACACTAAAAAAGGGGAAAGACAAATACATTCTCAGATTAAAGGAGAGTTCTTCATAATCAAGACAGTTGGTTAACCCCACACTGACATTTAAATGATTCTTATTTTTCTTATTTTGCTTGGGCCTGATAAAAATGTTTCATGTATCTGTGGGCAAGCATTTTGGATCTGATCATCACCTCAAAAGGTATTTTGGGAGGCCACGTGTGGTGGCTCATGCCTGTCATCCCAGCACTTTGGGAGGCCCAGGCAGGAGAATCCCTTGAGGCCACGAGCTCGAGACCAGCTTGGGCAACATAGTAAGACCCCTGTCTCTACAAAAAAATTTAAAAAATTAGACAGGCATGGTGGTGCATGCCTGTAGTCCCAGCTACTCAGGAGGCTGAGGCAGGAGGATCACTTGAGCCTAGGAGTTCGAGGTTCCAAGGAGCTTAGATGGTGCCACTGCACTCTAACCGAGGCAACAAAATAAGACCCTGTCTCGAAAAAAAAAGGTCTTTTGAGCTGAATCAAGGACTCCAGGGCCATTTTATAGTGGCACAGAGCCCTGAGAGATCCTGTATAATACAGTCTAAGTTCTTTACATTACTCTGCAATATATACTTTAAATTTATTCCAAAAATTTTGTATGTAATTTTTACAACAGTCTGACATTCTGAGATACACAGCAAAGAAATGGATACTCTGGTACTATACTTCTGTAACATTTGTATCTTTCATAGTAACTATATAGCATTTGTGCAATTTAAAAAGAGAATTTAAAAATAGCATTCAACTAGTCAGTGCAAGTAGAGATGGTTACTTTCACTTTCAGGTTATTTTATCAAACCTTAAAGAAGGTTCGGAGCATCTTCAAAGTCAGCTTCCTGTTGTAGTATCACCATTTTTGTTTTTTCTTTACTTTTCACATTGTCCATGAAAAGAGGAAATTTTAAAGTGATCAGCTTCCTTGACTTTTGCAAGAGGGGGCTGTTTTTCATCTGTGGTGAGTTGTCTTCGACAGATTAACATAAAACGTTAAAACTGATCTGTCAGGAGATATTTGAACAAATCAACATGTCTTCATTAAAATGTAAATTGTGGAAATACATAAATATTTCCTCCTCTACAGAACAGAAGAAGAACATCTCTCCTGAACATACCCCAGTGTTTTAATTTTCTCCAAGGACAAAGCTTTGGACAGCTGGAGAAAACGGAGGGACATCGTGAAGGAATTACTGGCATTTTATTAGCTTAACCTCAGATATGCCCATGGCTTAGTTCTTTGGGGGAAAGGGCAGAACCAAACCCTTTCTGGGAGTTTAGAGATGAGGCCACCAAACTCTCAATGGCTGTGTGTTGTATCTCCTGGACTTTCCCCCACTGAGGACAGGGGAAGACTGTTTGCATTGAGTATTTTCGTCTAGAAGGTCAGTTGCAACAAAAAGAAAAACGGAAATAAACTTCTGTCTGCAACTTTTTTGCAATAACCTTCATGTCCAAGACTAAAGGCTCCACTTGATTCAACCAGGGGACAGATTTTAAAATGTCAGGGACAGTTGGGGAGTGATTCTCTCAAAGTCCCAGGGCTCAAAATACTTGTCAGGCTGGAAGAATGAGGAGTGTGAAGCGGTGCTCCAGCTGTTCAAATAGAAATTTTCGCCTCCAAAGATTCCCTTTAAACAGGCCGTTCCTCTTCTTCCTCCCAGCCAGCTCTCCGGCAGACCTCCCTCTATTTCCACTCAACCACTGCTGCCATGCCGCAGACTCAGAAGTTGTTCACTCTACCTCTTTCTTCCTCACTGCAGTGCGTGCAGAGAGCAGGAGCAGAAAAGAATATGTCCGTGAAGCACTGGGCTTGACTTCCGTGCCTGGAGGTCAATCTCCGCACACGGCCCCAGTTTCCTTAGATGTGCCACAAGGATGTCGATTTCTGTAATATTTCCCAGCTTTGTTTGAGGATTCGGAGAAGTAGTCCATGACAAAGCACCTGTTGCATAGTAGGCATTCAACGAATGCAACACACACACACACACACACACACACACACGCACACCCAAGCCTTCTTTCTTGCATCATTTCCCAGCTCCCTGCCTCCTTTGCATTCTCACTGCCCCCTCTTCAGTCCTGGCACCTGTGACCTTGGACTGGAGCTAGTGGAATCACCTCCAGTCTGGTCTCCCTGCCTGGAGTGTCTCTTTCCAAGCCCTCCTCTGGGCCATGGGGACACAGTGCCCTGAACCTCACCAGACACTCGTTGGGACCAAACTCCTTGCTCCGGTATTCTTGGCTTTCAGAGTTGATTTTCCTAAAGTTGATCTTCCCACCCTTCCCCCAGGCCTCCCTGTCCACACCACGTGGTTTGCCTTGTCTTCTCTTTCGGAGCAGGCCCTGGGAGATCCCAGCCCTGCCCTTGTCTACGCCGCTCTTCCCCGGCTTCGTCCCCTCCCCTCTGCTTCACAGCTACTTTCCCAGCCACACCTAAGGGGTCTCTCTCCTCTGACCTTGGTGGCACTCATGGATTGGCACTCACCAAAGTTGTGTTCGATTTTGCATAGGTCTGTCTTCTCATCTGCATTCAGAATTCCTGGAAGGACTGTCATATACACAACTTTAGACCTTAAGAATCCAACAGAGTGTCTCAGAGGATCAATAAATCTGGGTTAATGAGGAGAAGCAAACCAGAGTGTGTAAAAGGAAGCTTCCCTTGACTGGCTCCAGCAGCCCTCCTGGCGCTGTGGCTCTGTCTGGCAGGATCCCTCGCTGCTATCTGAATGTGGGCTTTACTGTTCGTTTATTCTTTAACAAGTTTTTACTAAGCGCCCACTGTGTATTTGGCACTGTGGCACGCGCTGAAGGTGCAATGATGAAAGAAAGCATTTCCTAAGTTCATTTCGCTTCTAGAAGCTTTGTTTCAATTCCCTTCAAAATGACTTGGAGAGGGGCAGGGGTGGGTCCAGGTTTTGGGGAGCACAGAGCTTTTACGGTGGCTGAGCCATCTTGAAGAAAAACAATGCAAAATTGCAAATACAAATAAATGTTTAAATCTAATATTTAAAATGATAAAAGAAATAAAAAATTAAATTTAAATCATTAAATTTAAAACACTGACAATGCTACAAACATTGACAAAATATATAAAAATAACATTTTAATTAGATAACTGTTTTTCCTCTATAAGTACCTGCTTCTCCTAGTGTTTTTTTTTTTTATTTTCCTCTCTTCAGATGATGGTTTTGTAATATTTTCCTATAAGGAGACATAGGAAGGTAATTTAGTCTTTCCTCTAGCACTGTTGATTGAATTCATTATTATTATTATCAGTAGTTTACAAAAATTGATTTTTTAGTTTCCCAGTTAGTTATTGGTAAATTTTTAGTATTATTGTCAAATCTGGGCAAACAACTATTGAATTTCTTTTATACAATAGTTGTAAGATTTAAGGACTTTTCAACTTTTTTCATATATTAATTAATCTCCAAAACAATCTGGGTTGGCAACACTCATAAACCATTTTTTTTTCATCAAGGCCTCATTGAGTGGCTTCTTAGGAGTTTGTAGGCTGTCGTTGTTGATATCGGTGGTTTGTGCCAATTCTCTAAGAGTTTAGTCTTTTCTCGTTCTGCCTACTGGACTCTTTATTTGTTAACTGAAATATCGAACAATCCAGAGAGCCTATTCTTTACTTCGGCTCAAATGTATCACTTCCTCTTAAGCATCACTACTTTTGGTTTACTATAAAGACAAAAAATTTTTTGCTATAATTACATCTCCATATCAGTTGAGAAGTTCCCAATACTGGTTGGATTGCTCAGCCTTATGGCTTCTGCTTTTCATTCCATTAATTGTTAGCTGGAATTTTCTCATAGCTTTGTGAGAAATAGACTTAATGATAATCACAATAGATGCCCCTTTCTATACTCAGGCTGGGACTTGGTAATATTTCACTTTATCAGTACATTTCAAAACCTCTTTCTAAATTGCAGGTAAAATGGTGTTTTCAAGCTTTATCAAAAACTCCACTCTCTTTACCAAAAAGGGGGAAAAAGAGATGGGTTGTCTGTAATTGTGTTAGCAGAATCATCAAGTATATTTATAATCTGAGAGCACTTCCTTTTTGCCGAGGTGCCTGTAAGGACTGAATTCTCCACTTCCAATGACAGAAGTCTGCTGCCTGGAAACATTTTCCACACAACCCACCCAAGCCTTGTTGCTCCCCGGTGACCTGCACACCTCTGAGGTTTGGTGCTATGGAGAGTCCATAAGACAATGACCTCCGGGCTTGAACCTTTAGTCAGTGTTGAAGGTCAACACAGTGGGTATAAGCGCATTCTGGGAGCAATTGCTCCACCAGAACCACCAGCAGTGACTCTATATGCAGAAGTGACTGGGAACCACAAAAATATACCCCACCTGACCAACAGAACGGGTTCCCAATCCAATACCCCCTCAGCACCAGCCCCAAGATGCCCTCCGCCACCCCTTACCACCAGACAGGGCTCAGAGGGAGTGGTGGCGGTGAGGCCGGGTGGCTGACTTCATCCCCTTCCCAGTGAGTCCACCTGTGGCAAAGGACAGATGTAGCTCTGTGCCGATCACCCAGGACCGGAGTTCTGTAGAATGGTGCTGCTTGGAGTGAGATCCACGGACCAGCAGCACCGGTCACCTGGAGTTTGTAAGAATGCAAGTTCTTGGGCCCCACCTCACACCTACTGAATCAGAACTGAGAAGGTCTTTGGGTGGTTTTGGTGCATGCTAAAGGTTTGCATACCATTGCTTTAGAATTATGCTATCCAGTATGGTAGCCACTAGCCATATGTGGCTGTTAAAATAAAAGTTAATTAAAAGGAAATAAAATGAAAAATTTCTAGTGCTCAATAGCCCCATGTGGCTAGTGGCTATCATATTGGACAGTGTAGATACTGAACATCTCTGTCATCGCAGGAACTTCTATTGGACAGTGCTGCTAGAATATGTGTCATGCAGGTTCACCCGCATCCCAGACTCCTTCCCATTTAGGGTGAGTCATACATCTCAGTGATAGCACTTATCACATTTTATCAACATTATTTATTTATACGCATAGCTCTCTACCTATACACTGTGTGAGTTCAGGCCTCTGAGTTATTCATCTTTATATGCATAGAGTCTGGCCTTGAGTCTAATATAGAATAGTTATTAAGTACATGTATGTACAATAAACACATAAATGAAATATATTAAGATAAACTATTTTTATCAAAGGATGGAGAAGTTTTTCTCCGTTTCTTCCATAATTCTAATTTATGTGTTTATATTGTATTATGTAAGAATGCCCTAAATTTATTATTTACTGTGAATGCTGTGATTTGGTGGGAGACTCAATCCACTTGCATTTGGTGAAGTCCGCTGGCCTCAGGTTTATACCTTCACTCCAAATGGTGAATGGGATCAACCTCTAGTTACTGAGTGTGACTATTTTGGAAACGTATTCTTTAGTGAAATAATCTCTCTCGTTCTCTCTCTCTTTTTTTCCCCAGAAACCCCAGGTTGTTCTTGGAATAAATAACACAGATGGGGAAAATCACTGATGATAATGCCATTTACTCAATAACACTAAGGCAAGAGCCAAATTATTCCACCTACTTAAATCATTTTTATCTAGCTCACAAAAGAAAGGTAATTTAATTTCAGGAGATTGGAAGCATTGATTGAACTCTGAGTCCCTAAGGCATTTATTAGACAAATGAGATCAGTGAAAAAGAAATGTATTTCTCATCTTTGGTTTCCATAAGAGATTTATAGCCAAACTTGGGAGAGTTGATTTTTAAAATGTAACAGTTCCCTCAAAAGTTGGCACCCACAGGACATTGAAGACAAAGATATAACAGAGGAGCTGACAAAAGGTGGCCTTTGGGTTTGATGCGGTGTCATCACCTTTGAAACCTGTGGTCTTTGTTCTGAAGCCAAAGGCTGAAGAGCCAAGGACCAGCCATGTCTCAAGTCTATTATGGTTCACATTGCTCAGACCTTCACATATTAATTATAGCTATCATTATAGGGGGCACCAGCTATGCATGATTTTTTCCCTCCAGGATGAAAGAGATTTAAAAGAATTTTAAAATTTGGTTTTAATAAATGTCTCAGTTTGGGCTTAGTGGCGATGAGATTGGAAGGGAATTTGTCTCCATGCATTCCAGCCTTTTCCAGTGTCTAATAATCAGGAAAAGGCTCGGGCTTCTCCTCCACCCCTCCCACCCCACCCAGGCTGTACTCACACCAATCGCACCATTTTTTCATGACTACCTCACCTCATTCAGCTTTCTTCCAATTCCAGCCACCTTTATTTACTTATGTTTGTTTGCACCAAAGGGGGGTATCCTCACTGCAGGTGGGAAAGGCTGGCTGGGAACAGGGAGGAGAATCTCAGGCTGGGACCAGGATATGACTCTGAAGAGATGAGGTGGTGACAGACAGGAAGAGAGGGGGACCCCTGGTCAATACAGCTCAGCTGGGTCTCCTCACCCCTGCTCTGGGTGGACAGTTCAGAGTTTGCTCAGACTTGGAGTCCTTGGTCAACACCTGTCCTGGTTTTAGCACAGATGTTTCACTGCTGCCCAAATCTGAACAAGGAGGAGAATCCTGAAAGTGAGACCTGAGGCCAGTTTAGCTCCATGTCTAGAAAGTATGCCCCTGTGACCTCAGAGACAGGAGTTTAGATCTATTCACAGGAGGTGGGAAGCTGTAGCGGAAGAGGTGTGCATTCTAGGGACAGGCAGACATGGTTTCAAGCCCAGCTCTGCCTTTTAAAGTAACTGACCTCCCAGAGCCTCAGTTTCCCCATTTATAAATGGTGAAGTAGTATAGTAATAGTTATTGAAGTTTATAACTCTGTAGTTTATATGTTTCTACTGCTCAATAGCCCCATGTGGCTAGTAGCTATCATATTGGACAATGTAGATATTAAACATTTCTATTATCACAGGACTTCATGAATCTCCTTCTCGGCAATTGACAGAACTGCTAGACAGAAAATCAGCAGGATATAGAACATATGAACAACATTGTCAACCAACAGAACATAATTGATATATAGAGAACATGCCACCCAACAACTTCAGAATATACTTTTTAAAAAACTTTCACAGAATAGTCACCAAGATAGAGCATATCCTGGAACAAACCTCAGCAAATTTAAAATAATTGATATTATACAGAGTGTGTTCTCTGACCATATGGAATCAAAGTACAAAGCAGTAACAGAATGACAACAGGAAAATCTCTAAACACATGGAAATTGAACAACACACTTTTAAATAATATGAAGGTATTTTAACAGGGATTGCATTGAATATGTAGATCAGTTTGTGTGGTATAGTCATTTTAACAATGTTGATTCTGCCGACCCATGAGCATGGTATGCTTTTCCATCTGTTTACATCATCTGCTATTTCCTTCCTCAGTGTTTCATAATTCTTCCTGTAGAGGTCTTTTACCTCCTTAGTTAAATATATTCCTAGGCTTTTTATTTTGTTTGTCACTATTGTGAAGGGTATTGAGTCTTTGATTTGATTCTCAGTTTGACTGTTGTTGGTGTATAGGAATGCTACTGATCTGTGTACATTGATTTTGTAACCTGAGACTTTGCTTAATTTATTTAACAAGTCCATCAGCCTCTTGGCAGAATCTTTGGGGTTTTCTAGATATAAGATCATATCATCAGCAGAGAGTGATAGTTTGACCTCTTCTGCCCCCTTTTGGATGCCCTTGATTTCCTTCTCTTGTCTGATTGCTCTGGCTAGGACTTCCAGCACTATGTTGAATAGAAGAGGGCAACTTTGTCTGATTCCAGTTCTAAGCGAGAATGCTTTCAATTTTTTCCTGCTCAGTGTGATGCTGGCTGTGGGTTTGTCAACATCACTTTTCACAGATCTAGAAAAAATAATTCTATGCTTAGTATGGAATCAGAGAAGACCTTGTATAGCCAAAGCAACCTTAAGCAAAAAGAACAAATTGGGAGGCATCAACTTACCAGACTTCAAGCTATACTACAAGGCTATAATAACCAAAATAGCATGGTACTGGCAAAAGAACAGAGACATAGACCAATGGAACAGGACTGAGAACCTGGATATAAAGCCATCCTCATATAGTGAACCGATATTTGACAAAGCAGACAAAAATATACAGTGGGGAAAAGAATCCCTATTCAATAAATGGTGCTGGGAAAATTGAATAGCTAAATGTAAAAGACTGAAATAGGATCTACACCTCTCACTCCTCACAAAAATCAATCCATGATGGATAACAAACTTAAACCCAAGGCATGAAACTATAAGAATTCTAGAAGAAAATGTTGGAAAAACTCTTATAGACATTAGCCTAGGCAAAGAATTTATGAAGAAGACTCCAAGTAATTTTTAGCCAGAAAGGAGTTACATATGAAAACACTTAACATTCACTTAGAGAAAGCAGCTAAACATTCGGTTGTTTATATGTTTGCTTAACTCTGAGGACCAAAGCAGTGTGTAGAGTTTCTTGTTAAACATACCTAAGAAAGTAAAAGTAAAAAAAAAAAAGAAGACCCCCCAAAACAATCACAGCAACAATAAAAATAAACAAGTGGTACCTGATCAAATTAAAACACTTCTGCACAGCCAAGAAAACTATCATGAGAGCAAACAGACAACCTACAGAAAAGGAGAAAATATTCACATGTTACACATCCAATAAAGGGCTGATAACAAGAATCTATATAGAACTCAGGAAAATCAGCAAGAAAGAAATCAAACAACCCTATCAAAAAGTGGGCAAAGGACATGAACAGAAAGTTTCAAAAGAAGATAGACTAACGGTTAATAAACATACGAAAAAATGCTCGGCATCTCTAATCATCAGGGAAATGTAAATCAAAATCACAATGAGATATCACTTATCTCCAGTGAGAATGGCCTTTATCAAAAAGTCCCCAAATAATAAATGTTGGCGTGGATGTGGAGAGATAGGAACACTCATACACTGCTGGTGGGACTGAAAACTAGTACAACCTCTGTGGAAAGCAATATGGAGATACCTCAAAGAGCTAAGAGTAGAACTACCATTTGATCCAGCAATCCCATTACTGGGCATCTACCCAAAAGAACAAAAGATATTCTATAAAAAAGACATCTGCACTTGAATGTTTATAGCAGCATAATTCACAATTGCAGAGCTATGGAAACAACCCAAGTGCCCATCAATACATGAGTGGATTAATAAAACGTGGTCTATGTATACCATGGAGTACTATTCAGCTATAAGAAACAATGGTGATGTAGTACCTCTTGTATTTTCCTGGATGGAGCTGGAACCCATTCTATTAAGTGAAGTATCACAATAATGTAAAGACAAAGACCGCATGTACTCACCATTAAATTGGTACTCATTGATCAACACATATGCACATATGGAAATAACATTCACTGGGTCTTGAGCAGGTTGGGGGAGGAGGGGATGGGTATATTCACACCTAACTGGTGTGGTGCACACTGTCTGGGACATGGACACCCTTGTAGCTGTGACTCTAGCGGGGCAAGGGCCATTTATATAACCAAAGTGTTTGCACCCCTGTAATATTCTGAAATTTTAAACATGAATAAAAATAATAAATAAATAATCCCAAGGCCAAAGAGGATGTCTCAAAAGAAGTAAATGAAAAGCCCACAGAACTGAATGGAAATGAAAACACAACACATTAAAAAAATGAGATGCAGCTAAAGCAGTGGTGAGAGGGAAATTATATAATAGCTCTAAATGTTTACATTATAGTGAGGAAAGGTCTCAAATCAATAACTTACATTCCTACTTTAAGACATCAAAACAAGAAGAGCAAAATAAACCCAAAGCAAGTGTAACAAAGGAAATAATAAAGATAAAAGCAGTAATCGATGAAATAGAAAATAGGCAAACGGTGGGAAAAAACCTGTGAAACAAAGAGCTGGTTCTTTGGGAAAAAAATTGGCGAAGTTGAAAAATCTCTATCAAGGATGCAAACACAAAAAGCACGAATGCGCTGACCTCCAGTACTGGCGATGAATGGGAGCTACGGACCTGCAGCCACCGAGAAGGTAAGGAGGAAACACCATCAATATGCCCACAAATCTGAAAGCTTGGAAGAAGCTGGAAGCCCTTGAAAATCACGAATTACCAAAACTCAAACAAGATAAAATACAGTAGTCTCCCTTCATCCACGATTTTGCTTTCTGCAGTTTCAGTTACCCGTGACTAACCATGGTCCCGAAATATTAAGTGTAAAAATGCAGAAATAAACAATTCATGTGTTTTAAACTGCATGCGGTTCTGAGTAGTGCGATGAAATCTGGCACCATCCTGCTCTGTCCTGTCTGGGACGTGAATCATCCCTTTGTCCAGTGTATCTGCTCTGTCTACACTCCCAGCCGTCAGTCACTTGGTAGCCTCTCAGTAATCAGATCAACTGTCGCTATACGGCAGTGCTTGTGTTCAAGTCGTCCTTATTTTACTTCCTAATGGCTCCAAAGTGCAAGAGCAGTGATGCTGACAGTCTGTGAATGCTAAAGAGAATCCATAAATTGCTTCCTTTAAGTGAAAAGGTGCAAGTTCTTGATTTAATAAAGGAGAAAAAATTGTATGCAGAGATTGCTAATATCTATGGTAAGAACGAATCTTCTATCCAAGAAATTGTGAAAAAGGAAAAAGATATTTGTGCATAGTATACATATATACACATACACACATACTCACACATACATACACGCATACATTAGGTTTGGTACTATCCTTGGTTTCAGGCATCCACTGGGGGTCTTGCAATGCATCCCCCCTGGATAAGAGGAGACTATTGTAAATAATATGAAAATCCCTGTACCCATTAACAATTTCAAATTAAATTTGTAACTAAAACCATCCTAAAAAAGAAATCTTTGTGCCCAGAGGGTTTTGCTGCATGTGCTGGGGGTCCCCTCAAGACCCCATCCAGGTTCAGTGATTTGCCAGGAGGACTCACAGGGCTCAGCGTGCTGTTTTACTCATGGCCGAGACTGAGTGCAGCGAGAGGATACGAAGCAAAGGCAGCAAAGGGAAAGGAGCATTGGGTGACATCAGGGGGGACAAGGTGCCGGTGTTCACGTGTTCGAGCGTCATCTCCCAGGGCAGTCGAGCAGGATGCTCTCAATCCCCCAGCAACCAGCTGCAACAACATACATGAAGTGGTGTCTACCAGGGAAGCTCACCTGAGCCTATGGGTTGAGGGTTTTTATAAGGATCGGTCGTGCAGGTACATAGTACCTGTGTGACTGACCATAGTCACTGCAATTCCAGACACTCGGAAAGAAAGATGGGTTCGGGATAAACCGGGTTGTACTAGCAGTCCAGGCACACTGAATCACGCTCATCATTCAGAGACAGTGTTATATCACTACGGGGAACTGTTTATCAAACAAGTTCCCAGACACTTGTTCCCAAGGTCCAACCTTGCAAACAGGCCTCTGTAAGGATAGCAGTCTCACACCTGTTACGTTAACTGTTTCTACACACTAAAGAATTTTACAAAACAACTAAAGAAGAATTAACACCTGTTTCACGCAATCTCTTCCAGAAAACAGAAGGGAAAATAACACGTCCCAACTCATTGTTTTAGGCCAGTATTACATGATACCAAAACCAGACAATACAAAGAAAGAAAACTATAGGCTGATATTTCTTATGAATTTAGATGTGAAAATCCTCAACAAAGTATTAGTTGTATTAGTAGTATTCGAAGTATTGAATCCTACAATGTGTAAAAGGAAATACATACCATGACTCAGTGGGCTTTATTCCAGCTATGCAAGGCTGGTTCAATATTTGAAAATCAATGTAATCTATCATATCATAATCAAAAACCATATTATCATATCAATAAATATAGAAAAAGCATTTGACAAAATCTAGCCCTCTTTTATGATAAAAACTCATAGCAAGTTAGGGATAGAATTGAATTATTTCTACAAGAAGCCTATAGCTAACATCATACTTGATAGTAAAGACTGGATGTTTTCCCTTTAAGATCAGAAAAAAGCAAAGATGTCTGCTGTTATTTCTTTTTTCCAACATAGCACTGGGAATTCTAGCCACTGGAGTCAGACAGGAAAAAGAAGGAAAAGGAATACAAATGGAAAAGAAAAAACTGTCTCTATGTGCAGCTGACGTAACAGTCTATGTAGAGGATCCCAGGGAATCTACAAAAACCAAATTCCTACAACGAATAAGTGGTTTAAGCAAGCCCACAGGATGGAAGATCAATGTACAAAACTAAGTCACATTTCTATGTACTAGCAATGAACACATGTAAAGTGAACTTAAAAGCACAATATCACTTATAATTGCTCTGAAGAAAATGAAATGTTAAGCATAAGCATAACAATATGTGGGAGATCTGGAGGCTGAAAATTAGAAAATGCTGATGAAAGAAAACAAAGAAGTTCATGGATTGAAAGACGAAACATAGTAAGGATGTTAATACTACCCAAATTATCTACAGTTTTAGTAGAATTCCTACCAAAATCAGCAAGGTAATTTTTTTATAGAAACAAACAGGCTTATCCAAAATCTAAAGGGAAAGACACAGGCCCTAAGGTAGGTAAAGCAATCTTGACAATGAAGACTTAAGAGGGGAATCAGTCTGAGAGTAAGTTTTATTACTACAGGAATCAAGAGTGTGGTGTTGGTGGAGGAATAGACATATGGATGAATGGAATGGAATAGAGAATCTGGAAATAGATCCACACAAATCTTCCCAAGCGGCTTCTTATGAAAATAAAAGAACAATTTAATCGAGAAAGGATAGCTTTTCAATAAATGGTGCTGGAGCAATTGGACATCAATAGGCAAAAAAATAAACTTCAACCTAAACCTCACACCTAACATAAAAATTAACTCAAAATGGATCATGGACTTAAAGGTAAATGTAAAATTATAAAACTATCAGAAAAAAATTAGATAAAATCTTTGGGACTAGGACTAGATGAAGAATTGCTAGGCCTACTACCACAAGCACAATCCATGAAAGGAAAATCAGTAAATTGGACCTGATCAATATTAAAAACTTTTGCCCTTTGAAAATCCCCCTGAAGAGGATGAAAATACAAGCTGTAGACTGGGAGAAAATATTTGCAAACCACGTATCTGACAAAGGATTAGTATACAAACTATATAAAGAACTCTCGAAATTCAACAGTCACACACACACAAAACAATCCAATTAGAAAATGGGCACAAGACACGAAGAGATATTTCACCAAGGAAAATACACAGTTGGAAAGTAAGCACGTGAAAATGTTCAACACCATTAGCCAAGAGTGCTAAAACTGTTACAGTGATTTTCACAGCAGCTTTGTTTAATAGTCAAATCTTGAGTCAGCCCAGATACCATTTAACAGGTGAGTGGTTAAACATACTAAGGTCTGTACATACCGAGTTGCACACAAACACAAAGGAATGGACCATTGATACATATGTCGGCTTGCCTTGACCTGGATGACTCTTCAGGGAATTGTGCTGAGTAAAAAATCTAATCCTGAAAAGTAACAAACTGTATTTTGCTATTTATATAATGTTTTTGGAGTAACCAAATTTTAGAAGTGGAGGAGATATTGGTGGCTTCCAGGGGGTGAAGGAGGGAGGTAGGGTGGTTATAAAATGAGGGATCCTTGCTATGTTGGAAATGTTTAGTATCTTGACTGTGGTGGTGGATGCATGAATCTACAGGTGATAAAATTGTATAGAACTAAGCACACACACACACACACACACACAAGCACAAGTAAAACTGGGGAAATCTAAATAAGATCAGTGGACTGTATCCTGTTTGTTGTATTTATACTATGGTTTTACAAAATGTTACATTGGAGGAAACTGGGGAAAGTATACATGGGATCTCTTGGTTATTGGTCAATAATCAACAAAGCAAGAAATTTTTGATTAGTAACAATAATATCTATTGATTGTTTCTTATGACTGCATAGGAATTTACAATTGTGTCGATTAAAATTTTGATTAAAAAAAAAGAACACCCAGCCTTCCCTACTGAAATATTCTATTTGGACAGCTCTAACAAGATTCCTGCTTCTTCAAGGACAGAGAATGCCCTGTGTCCTGCAAGTGTTGGAGTCGGGGGCCATTCTGGGGGCCATTCTTGAGCAGTTTTGCGAGGGGGTCCTCCTGCTCCTGCTCAGCTCCGTCTTAGTTGGATACTGCTGGCAGATGTTAAATTCCATTTTTTTCCAAAAAACACAAAGTTTCTCCTCATTTGACATGTGCTAAATTATGATTGCTCTCCGAATCTTTATGGAAGGAGAAAATATAGTTTGATAAGTTGTGTGGAATATACCAGAAAACTTGGGGGACTGAGCCCTCTGGCTCTGACAGATGTTGGTAGGGAGCCCCCTAGTGGCTCCCTGGCTGGCCTGCAGCTTCCCTCAAGGTTCCTGACTTTGAGCCACCTGTCAGAGAGCCAGGTAAGGAATAACTTGGAGATGTTTCAGGGCAGGTCCTGCTGGAGTCGGAATTTAGATGTAGCAGGCTGGGGCGACCAGGGGGAGTCAGGGCACAGATTTGGCTGGCTTGGTTTGTCCACGGCACCTGGGTTCTGTGTGAGTTGTGCAGCACTTGTCTGGCTGGACACACACAAACCCTGGGGTACTCGGATAGCCTTCCAGAGTCAGGCAACATTGTGGAAATTAGAATCAATGAAACTGCTGCTGCACACACGATCGAGGTGTCTACGTCACCCAGCTGCGCTGTGACAATCCATCTAACTTTGGACAGGAACATCTAGTGAAATACATTGAAGATCTTGAGCAATACATTCACTGGGGCCACAGGGCAGAGTTTACTGCTGCTGGAAATGGTGCATTGGGAAGTCCTGGCAGGGGGCGGAGGGGGTGGAGAGAGGGAACCTGCTTTAGCACAAAGGGCAAATAAAGGGTTCTCGTCCAGAAAAGAAGGCCTATTATTATCTGTTTCAGAAAATCATCCAAGTGTCTCTAAAGAGGCTTCACCATTCTCTGTCTACCTGCTTTGGCGCACTCCGGGACAGTCATCCAGGGTGCTGTTTGGGCTGTAGGAAGCCAGATGGACTCTTGGCAAAGCACAGAGAGGTGGCGGCGTCAGAAGAGGGACTGTGAGCCACCCAAAGTTTCCTCAGGAACAGTTAGGGGTACTCAAATAAAGGAAGCCCCCAGAGCTGGTGTTTTCTAATAGCACTGGGAGTAGCAGCGGGTGCCAGGTGGGTGGGCTAGAGTCTGGTGTTATTATGCTGGATGAATCATAATTAGTGTACTATAAGTTTGAAGCCGAGACCAAAAAAGTTAATGAACCTTAATGCAAAAGTGTTCTCGAATTACATTTTAAAAGGGAAACACTCAGTAGGAACCACATTCTGCCAAGAACAAGGATTTTGTGGCAGTTAAAAAAAAAAAACAAAAAAACGGTGTGAGCCTCAGTCTGTGTCACCAGACTCTTGCAATGTAGTTGAGGTTGAGAGCAGGCTTCACGCATGCAGGGGAGCTCACTGGAGGTTCAGGGAGGCAGGAAGGCTGCTCATACGTCACGCCCAGTTAACACTGCAGAGTTAGATGAAGAAGGGGCCACGCCTGCGCAGGATGGCCGGGGAGGGAGGTATGGGTTGCAGTGGGGTACAAAGGAATTATGAAGGTGAGAGGAGACAATAGAGCCATTTGGGTGGATAATCTTTCCAGCAAAGGCAGTGACTGCATTGGCTACAAGTGACAGAAACCCAGCGTGGTGGCTTTAACCTGATTGGAGTATTATTTTTCCCTCATAACCCGGCATCTAGAGGTGGGCAAGCCAGGATTGGTATAGTGGCTCCACAATACCACTGGGGCCCTAAGTTCCTTCTGTCTCTCTGCTTGTCCTTTCTGGGTGTGTGGCTTCATCCTAAAGGCGTATAGGCTTGTGTCCACAAGGTGACCAGTCATCCAGCTTAGCATGGGAGCCCACATTTCCTGCGAGAAGAAACAGGGAGACAAAAGGCAAATCACATTTCAGTGGAGCCTGCCCCCTTTCTGAAAGCCTCCCCAGAGGGAAGCATCACCCAGAGACTCCTGCATCCTCCCAGAAATCCGTTGTGTGGCCCTCCCTCACCCGCACTAGCCAGAAGGCCTGGCTGTGCACATTCCCACCCAGAACAAAATGGAGGCTCTGCCGGTGAAGAAGGTGCGGGGGCTGGATGGTGAGTTGCACAGGTGGGCGAGGGCCGGTCGGGTTGGGGCCGCGGGGCAGAAGCCTATACAATAGATTCTGTGTGGTACAGTTAAGTGCTTACCAATTTCTTGAAAATTGCTTTTTATCATGGCAAAAATTTGTACATAACATACAGGGTACATTTTATTGATCAGAAACTTTGGGTGGCTACTGTGGTACCCTCTCCCATTTTCCCGGTCAGCAGTGGCTGCTCTGGGCTGGAACGCACCCCCGAATGTTTGCAATTTGCACCAGCTTCGGTCCTGCCCTTCACAGCCTCATGAACTTTCGGGCAAAGGCTCTGACTATGTCCTGACTGAGTCCAGCATGGCCTCAGCTCCCTGCTGTTTCCTACCTCTTTGGTATTTCTGGGAGACGGTGGGAGCATTTTCAAGTGCATTTATCAATAAATCTCTTTCCACAATCTCTGCACTGCCATGACAAGGCTGCAGTCTCCGTGCTGTGTTTCCAAGGGGCCAGCACATTGCCACCCACCCCTGCTCCGCTGGGTATACGAACTTCTCCTGCCTCCATGGTGGCAGCCCGAGACCTGAGCTGCACGGGTGTCGCAGTCTGCACTTATGCTCCGCCATGGGGGTGAGGACGCAGCTCTCGTCCAGTCCACTCACAGCCCCACGGCCAGGACCCGGCCTGCGCCAGGCCAACTGTGTGGGAGACCATGCAACCATCTCCCCGAATCAGCTTCCCTCTGATGCCCATGGTTTTAGAATGTGTCAGTACGGGTCGCCCGGGCTCCTTCCCCACTTAGGGTTAGCTTTCTCCTGAGAAATCCATGGGTGATTCTGGAACACAGACCTCAGTCTCTGCAGTGTGTAGTGAGAAGTTGCAGATTACACTGGCATCTCTGGCCTACAGGAAAGCTAAGTAATTGTGAACTAACCCTTTATCTCACCAATAACTATTCTTAGTTGGTTCCAGGTGCTAGTCCCTGTACTAGGCGCATGAAGGCTAATCTGTTAGCCTCAAAAAGCTAACAGATTAACGTCATTTTCCTCTCCACATGCTCTTCTTTCTCTTTTCTTCAGATCTAATTTTTTCTTCCCCTTGGGATTTTAGGGAACTGCTAGTGTTGAATTTGAATGCTCCTCAGTTACCCCAAAGCAGACACCTTTCCATTTTCCCCAAGCTCAAAAATGCCTCTTTCTGCTGTAACCCTCCCGTTTAATCCATCTTCAAATCCTCTTAGTTTTTCTTCTGCACTCCCTCATTCCCTTCCAGACCCCAAACCACCACCCCAATTCATCATTTCATAGTTGAATTATTGCGTTAAATTCTAGTTGGTCTCCTTTCTCTACCTCTGCAATCTTTCTCTTTCCCCGATCATTTTACATAACACTCTGCACAATTCTCCTTAAATGGTTCTCATCTGGGCTTCAGGGCCCCTCACTGATTTCTCCCTACCCCCGCTTCCTTTTCTATCCCCTCCAGAGATGCCCACGCCCTCCCAGCCCATCTGCTTGTCTCTTGCCTGTTCCTTGCTCTTTCCTTCGCTTTCCCGCGTGCGATACTTTTACCTGCTGGGTATTCTCTCCACCCTCCAGGGATGCTCGCGCTTTGGCGCCTCCCGAGCCGCTCCTGTGACCCCACCTGATTGGCTGCCCCAGTCTCCTGTACCCTCGGCCTCAGCACAAGTATGAAATCTGAAGACTATTCTTGCATATTTGTTGAGATGTGATTTTGCAGAAACCTGTAGCTTTGCTTCCCCAGGGTGGCTCTTCTTCCCTGCGCTGGGGAAGTTAAATGTGTCTCCTGCTCATGTTTAGTCTCACGCTGTGCTGTGCCCACCACACTGAACTCGGCAGGCTGCGGTTCATGTTATTGATTGATTGATTGAAATGTTCGACTCAGTCCAAACAGTCTCAGCCCTTTCATTCTGTTTCCTTGGTGCGCTATCTCAGTTAGCGAGAACATAATGGCTACTCAGTTGTAGGTTCAGCCCCTGAAAGGTGAGTTAACTTCACACAGAGAAACCATCTGTCACATGACCACATGCTGCACCTCCCTCTCTGTTATGGAGGGAAAGCTGTGTCCCCCCCTCCCCACCCTGCCCCATTTATACGTTGAGATCCTCACCTGGAAAGTGATGGTCTTAGGAGGCGGGGCCTTGGGGAGGCGATTAGGTCATGGGGCGGAGCCTCAGGAATGGGATTAGTGCCCTTATAAAAGGGATTCCAGGGAGCTCTGTCACGCTCTTTCCGCCACATGAGGACACAAGGAAAAGTCAGTAGAAGAGAACCCTCACCAGAACCTGACCATGCTGGCACCCTGATCTTGGATTTCCAGACTCCGGAACTGTGAGAAATGAACTTCTGTGGCTTACAGCACCTATTCTGTGTAGTTTGCTACAGCAGCCTGAACTAAGACACTTCCTTAACAATCGCCTTGAAGTAATTCATCTCAGCAGCCTAGTGGAACAGAGTGTGAAGGACTCAGCACAAACCATTGCTTTACTAGTCACGGCTTAAATACACCAGGGAACAGATGTAGAATGGTGGATTAGTGCAGTGGTTTCCATAAATAGCACGTGTTAAAATAATTTAGAAAGTAAAACAATACGAAGGAATGTTGTGTCAGGATATGTCTCAGTAACATACATGCCAAAATCTCAAGGGTTTAAAGCAATAAAAGTTTGTTTCTCAAATTAAAGTTCACTGACTGATGGGCAACTGGTCAGGTAGCCTTCCACCACGTGTCAACCCAGCAATTCAAGATGCTTCCGTGGTCTTGCGACTACCTTCTCAGCACTCCCCGTGGTGGGCAGAGGCGGATGGGAAGTTGGGCAGTGGCTCTGAGATGCTTTGGGTCAGAAGGGGTATGAATCAATTCCACTCACAGCCTGTTGCCCAGGGTAAGTCCCATGGCCCTTTTTAACCATGAGAGGGTGGATATTTGGTGAGCAGGAGATGTCTCTGTACAGATACAATTTAGCTTCAAAGAGTTAACATAGGTTTCAGTTATCTAACTAACAATCTCAGCATGGCTGATAGACTGAAACAACATTCTCCATATATCCTTTCAAAACGGTGTTTGTAACCACATTTGCTCATCCACAGAATAACTGGACATATATGATTTATGGTAAAAAATATGGCTAACAATATCCATAAGTATTTCTTGCTCAGTAGGCTTCTCTCTCCATAAATAAATCATACCACTCAGAGCCGTCAAGCATTGCTTTACTCTGACAATAATGACATTTTGTTTTCATCATTATCATAAATTTGTGTATATAATAAATGCTCTATGAGAAGTAAAGGGTTTCAGGGGACAGGTATTTCCTTATTTATGAAGTTAAATATTTCTTATTAAGTTTTATATACAGGAATTGGTATATAAAATTGTACTGTATATCAATTTATATATATTGAATTCGATGTACAGGAATATATGTACATCATTAAAACAAATTCTATAACTCCCCAGGGTTTATGTCCCCAAACTGCAGTGCCCTGTGTCCCGCCCCCTTCCAGATTCCCACTCCCTATTTTAACTATTCATCTATTTTTTTGAGGATACACCTTCAGGCATATAAATGACCCCTTACACTGCTGTTTCTTGATCTCCTCCCTATCGAGGTTTGAATTTATATATTAAATTCCTATTGTGGGAAATGAAGAGTTAGATCTCAAATTCACCTGTGTCAATCACATGCACTCTCCTACTTGCTTCATCATCCCAATAAAATTATACATAATTTTTGGTGAATTAATATTGTTATATCACAGAAACATTGTTCGCAGCTGAATAAAGGAATACCCTATGACTATATTTCTTTTACTGTACAACTTTTTGTTTTTCCTGGAGTTTATAATCGACTTACTTTTTATTTTTTATCTCTCTCCCGGTTTTCTGTGCCAGACATTTTCCTCCCAGTACATTCAACTACATTCAACAACCCATTTCAGGCCGGGCGCGGTGGCTCACGCCTGTAATCCTAGCACTCTGGGAGGCCGAGGCGGGCGGATCATCCTGAGCTCAGGAGTTCGAGACCAGCCTGAGCAAGAGCGAGACCCCGTCTCTACCAAAAATAGAAAGAAATTAATTGGACAACCAAAAATATATATAGAAAAAATTAGCCGGGCATGGTGGCACATGCCTGTAGTCCCAGCTACTCGGGAGGCTGAGACAGTAGGATTGCTCGAGCCCAGGAGTTCGAGGTTGCTGTGAGCTAGGCTGATGCCACGGCACTCACCCCAGGCAAGAGAGTGAGACTCTGTCTCAACAAAAAAAAAAAAAAAAAACAAAAAAAAACCCATTTCATCTTCTAGGAGAGATTCTATAGAAGAAGGTTTTTGTGCCTCACCCTACTATACTCTCATTTTCACCATCAGGGCTGGAAGATTGCAAACCGTAATACATTTTGTGGACTCTGTCCAGATGAGTTCTGCTTAGGTCTGCCAATTGGAGGCATTCACAGCAATTAGAAAGTGTGAAAAGATAGAAGCCATTAAGTTTTTGGCAGGCCTTCTCTTAGCAAGTGTCAGTGACTCCAGTTCAGTGATGGAAGAAGGTGGCTGTTGGCTCCTGCAGTAGTGCTAACAACATAGTAACAACAGCAGCTACAGGTTCCTGCCCAGGTGTAGGCAGCGCTTGACTATGAACTCTGGGAGCTGCCGGACAACAGGGCAGAGTTAGAGAGGGGTGGGCTCACATGAGCACCAGCTCCTGCAGGGGTGGCAGCAGCTTTCTTCAGCTTAGCATTTCTTGAAATACTACCTTCCCCTTTTTACTTTTCCAGTCTTTATAACAATTTGGTAATCCAATTCCCTATATTAAATCTCCTTCACTTTGAAGTACCTAGAGTGGTGTCTGTTTTCTTCTTTGGAAACAGAAGGATAGAGCCATGGCCAGGCCTGCTGCCCTGAAACCTTGTAATAAGAGAACAAGAAATAAAACACAGAAATAACTAGGTTAGTGACCGGCTCAGTAATAAATCTCTTTAGACCAGCACTGTCCAATAGAAATATAACAGGAGCCACATTTTTAAAAAGGTTTTAG
>RJWJ010022388.1:0-27036 GCA_004363605.1 Indri indri | reverse complement strand
CCTTATGTTTATTGCAAAGCCCGAGTCAGCTACTGACCTCCCATAACCAAGAAGTCAATAAATTAGTCCTACATTAACACTGCTGTTCCCATATAAATATTTCCCATCTCAGCATTATGTTTATGTTACTTATGACGTCTGTCCTCAGTAGGGACTCAATAAAGTCAAGTCCCCATCTGATTTCTGAAACTCATACCTTCAGCGTAGCTTCCGTCCAGTGTACTCCAGTTCACGGTGAGATCGTGGACTCTGCGGAGCGAGAGAAGGAATGTGCTAGTTCCCAGCACAGGCCCGGGAGGCTCAGCAAATGAATGGTGAAGGAAAGGACATAAAATGCAGGAATAACTCCTCATGTTCCCAGACTCAGCAAAGACCACCGGGATGTGTCCTAGGTTCCTAAGGACAACAGCCATCATTAAATTTATCGTTACATTGAGAACAGAAATATTAAACACAGGCACAATATATAATAATAACGAACTATTACTGTATTTAGGCAGTGATGGATATAGATCCCATCAGCAGTGTTTCAAAATCTCTTTTATTACGAATAATATCCATAAAATCACAATGCTTTGGCCAGTATTTGCATTGATTTTTGGGTTGATTTTCTTCTCCCATTGAGAATTCATACTTCGTGATTTATAGATGGCATTCTGACCCTAGTTCAGGGTTGTTGGTTTTTAATCACAGGCATAGTTTTAAAAGTAGGTAACCAGAACAACCTACTAGAAAACACACTCCCAGAAAAGGGAACCCTAGTGCAATGTTGGTGGGAATGTAGATTGGTGTAGCCATTATAGAAAACAGTATGGAAATTCCTAAAGAAATTAAAAATAGAACTACTATGTGATACAGCAATCCCTCTTCTGGATATACTCAAAGGAGATGAAATCACCACGTGGTAAATATATCTGCACCCCGATGTTCATTGTGTCTTTATCACAATAGCCAAGACATAGAAACAGCCTAAATACCCGTCGATGGAAGAATGGAATATTATTCAGCCTTAAAAAGAAGTTTGCTAATATCTGTCAAAAAAAAAAAAGTACTGTTTTAGTATCTTTGCTTAAGTTTACGAAGATTTGAAAAATTGATGATTGAAAAACTAAATTTCTGTGCTGAAACTGATCAATAGGAAAATGAATTGTTCCTTTGTAATGTAAACCCCAATTAGTAGACTATCACATGATCAGGTTTAACCATCTTGCCAGTACATCTAGCCTATAAGAAAGCATGCATTATACATTGTTAGAAAGTTTTCATTAGTTCTGTTACTCCTCCAAGAAAAAGTTTCAGGCTTCTGATTGAACTTGGGGGTCTCCAATCCATAATCAGAAAACCAAAGTAGTGGCTAAAAGAGAAATACTAGCAAGTTTATTTTAAATGAAGATGAGTAGTTCTAAATATTCCTTAGAGAAACTCGTATTCCTAGTCTCAATAGAAATGGAATGGAAGCAATGTCATAAGTTTCCCTTTCCGAGTGTGAAATTGGGGAAAGGATCAAATGCTAATGAATAGCACCTGTTCCAGAATGCACACGTGTCTTTCATTGATTTGCCAAGATTCAATCAAAGGGTTCCGTATGTGTACGAAGGAGAAACATCTGACGCTTAACATAGAAACAATAAAACATTAAAAATATATTTCCTGTGGAGCTGAGTAGATTGGGAGAAAGAGAAGGTTTGATTTTCAGGAAGGCTATAAAGTGGTTATAGCATATGCGTCAAATGAGAACACTTTTTGGAAGAGCGTTATAAATTGTAAAGTGGCGTGCATGTAAAGGAGAAAACAAGTATTCGTATTTTTCATCAGGTTGAACATTAGCAAATGAAATGCAAATAGTAGTTTTTGGTTTTCGTAGATCAAAACTGATGTCCAAGTTAGATGCCAGACTGCGTATGTATATCTATTTACATATCTGTCTCACATGCAAAACAGTAAAGTCATAATGTTATCTCTGCGGTCACACATTTCACTGACTTTCTCCCACTTTCCATTTCAAGCAGGTGCCTGACATCCTCTTGCCCCAAGCCGTAGGCAAGTAGGTCATGGGATAAGATCCTGACTTTACACGAATCCTTTAAAATTTCCGTGCCCTGGAAATGATACAACACAGGCACATTGTATTGAGTTTCTGCATTTTCCTTGACCGTTATCTCCTGTGGCTCGAATTCTTTGTCATGTGCTTCATCTCCGGTGGCCAGATTCCCTACCTTTTATTGCCTGATCTGCTCTCCGAAATATTCCTGATTTGCCCACGCTACATTTTCCAGACCTTCAGGTCCTTGATCTTTAGCTTGTCTTGCACCATATACCTGACACGTGTGCACTTGTTGTTTACTAGTCTGCCTGTCAAGCTCTTACCTCTCTCCTAACTGTCCTGATAAGTGTGTGCCTTGGACCACGATGACCTGTTGCTGCCCTCCTTACCTGACAGGGACTCTTCTCACCTGCCTGTTTTTCCAGCCACAGCCATTCACCTTAAACCAAGAACTTGGGGTCTCTGGGACCCAGACAATCATTTACATTCATTTTTCTCATATTTCTCTATCTTCAAATTATACTGGGGGCACACTGAGTCAGTTTTGTATGTGTCTATTTGTTGAAAAATACGTAATCACTCATTCAGCAACGTAATCAGTACTGAGGTGTGTCTATTTATGGTATGCAGTGTAGCTTGTCAGTAAGAATGTCTACTGTAAAACTTCATTCCGGAATTCCTTGTGGATCGATGATACTCCCTAAGAGTCAGTATTTGAATTGATTAGGTCAAGAAAAAGCCAAAGGCAATGCAGTTTTAAGTCTTTAAAAAATATATTACATACATGTATTCAATAACTACTTACAGAATATCCTCTGCAATGGCATAATGGGAATTTCTTTCACTGTACTTGAATAATGAGTCTTCATATGAAAGATTGATTTATGCAACATTGGCAATGGGATTCACTGAGGAAAATCCCAATTTTGATGTTAGCTAGACTCTTCAATCATGGCATGATTTGCATCCACAAGCTAGTCTTAGCGATATGGTTTACATTAATGGAAATAGCATCTTTGTCTACCTGCTGTTCTTACATTCTGTATAGCTTTCATCTTATCAAAGAACTGCCCCAAATTATGTAGTTCTTGTCAGGAAACTACATATGTATCTATACTGTACATTCCTTTATTTATTTATTTTTGTCTTGTTTTAGGGGATGGCTCACATATGTTCATGTGCACTCAGATACATACCATATGGATTTTGTGCCATGGAAATATTATGAAAGACTCTTTAATTTGGGGCAGAAATTATTTCCTTTTCCCTCAGCAACAGTCCTGCTTACATTTGTAGTTCGAATTGTAGCTACAAGTTGGGGAGTTTATCCTGGCTTAGATAGCTACGGTGAGAAACATATCTGAGAAAAATAAATGCAAGTTGAAATTCATATCTAAATGTAGAAGTCAATTGGCTAGATTATTCTGAAGCAAAATAGCAGGAATTCTTCAATCTAAAACTATCTAGTCCTATTTAAACCATGTTATGTCTTTGCTCAGTTCTGTCGGAGAACATTCACAGACTTATTTTTTTCCAGAGAAAAACCAGTTAGCTTTGAAATCAAAACATATTGCTTTTCTGGGCTTGCGAGACTGATCAAGTTTAACTGGCAAATAATTTTAAAATGTAACTAATTTGGTATTTTTTCAATATTTAGAAGCTGCAGACACCCAAAAATATTATAATATTTTAGAAGTTCTTACTTGAGACAACTAAGCCGACTATAGAAATGAAATGCTGAAATCTCATGTGTACATGTGTAGTTGATAAAGTACAAACTGTGTATTTCCTTTTGCAGTTAGCAGGTGATAGTCTTTAAATATTCAATTTATATTTTATTTATGCAATGTTATAAACCTGGTTATTTAAACTTAGGGAAGAAAATAGTAATCTCTTGGGTTTAATTGCATTTTCAAGTAAATCCTTAATATGTTTATGGCAATAATGCTTATCACTGTTCTGATACTGACTTGGGGTGGGGAGGACACTTTTCGGGCAGTGTTATACAAAATGATTTTGAAGATGGTTAGGTTCCATCATTATGGGGTCATCGTTACTTGGTGGAAAGTGATTGAAGTCACATTGGGAGATGTGATATTGAACATAGATTTGAAATTATTCATACAGGATAAGGTAACTGGATAATTGCCCTGGATAAAATGGGTTGGTATTAACAATGAGAAGAAGCAACAAAGATTACACACACACACACACACACACACACACACACACCTCTTCTCTTTCTCTCCAGAGACTTGTTAGATGCCAGAATGACTCTCAAAAGAAATCTGAAAGCCATTGCTTCAGAAATGATGCTACTTTCGTGATCTGAGTTTGCTTTTCCAGGAATGAATGAGTGGCTGTCTCCGTAATTCCTTCCAGAGATGTTCTAGCATACCTCATCACACTACATACACATAAACTTCTTGTTGAATGTATTCCCCAAAGTTTGTCACACACGCACAAAGATTAATGACACATAGAGTAACCTCTGTGAGCCTAAGAAGCCTGGCTTGCACGTGTCCCCAGGCATTTAAGCTCCTTTTTCTTCGCCTCTCCCTCCCTCTCCTTCCCCCTCCCCTCTGCAGGAAGGGGTGGCTGCCTGCTCTTCAAATCAAGTCTCCTTATTCCTAGAAGCATCTCTGTTCTCCAGATCAAAGTGCCTTTGCACTTTTCTGTATTCACAATGGTTATTTGGAAATTAATTGCATATGGTCTTGTTGTTTCTTTCATGATCATTTTGGCTTATAGAGTCAAGAGTTTGGGTTCTGGAGTCAGATTACTGGCATTAAATCCTGGCTCCCAACTCAGCTCTGATATTTGACCAAGTTACATCACTTGCTAACCTTCAGCTGCTTTATCTCTGAAAAGGGGATCATGGTGACCATATACCAGCTAAGGCATGTGACAGGCTAAGCACAGGGCCTGGCACATCATAAGTAAGGGAACTGGCCATCCCAAATTGCTCGAGACTGAGGGTGTTCCCAGGAATCAGAACTTTCAGAGCTAAGAATAGGAAAGTCTTGAGCAAACTGAGTTATAAGCATTTAATTTATATTATCAAACTTTTATTGTATGCATACTTTGTATTCCTGGGGAAGCAGAATCTTTTGTTACATCTTTTCCCCCATTAACTTTCAGAGGGGTACACACCTAGGTGCTTGAATACTTTTATGTATATTGCATTTTCTTAAAAGAGATTTGCAGGTTGTATAACAATGGGGATGTATTTGATGCCAAAGAGCTGTACACTTAAAATAGTTAAAATGATACATTTTATGATAGGTATATTTCACAGCAATAAAGAGATGTGAAATCTTAGAGTAATAATAGTAATAATTTTGTTATTACTATAATATAGTAATATCCAGTATTACTGTAAGTAGCTTAGATTACTTATAGTAATTGCAATAGAGTTTAGCTAAAATTAGAAAATTAAAAGAAAGATAATATGGGAGTCTGAAAGGAAAAAATTGTTGGGAACCTAGTATGGGCTTGGGAGATAATTTTTGGTTTTGGAAAAACACTTTTTGGCTGCACAGTCCTCCTTTTTTTCTCAGCTGGTGACCAGGTCCTGCTCTGGTCAGCTCCCAGGAAGTGGGGTCTGCTCCCCCTTGCTGCCCTGTGGCTCTGGCCTTACCAGGAGTGTTACACATTAACCTCCGAATTATTCTATGATGAACTTCCTCCGAGTTATTATACGATGAGCTTACTGTTGACTTAGATTTCTTCCCACAGTCCCTGGATGCATCTTGAGTCCCAGGTTTAAGCATTTGCTCCATGGACGTTGGAAACAAGACACTAGGGGAGAGAGGGAACTTGGGAATAGTATGTTTAAAATAGGGCCACAGATGTCCCTAAATTTTTGTCAAGTGGGGGAGAAGGAAGCCAATGGTAGTTCAGTGGTTCTGCATTGTGGCTGCCAATTTGAAAAAGTAAAACACCAATTCCCAGTTTCCCCTACTGCCACCCAAAATTCTGACTTAATCGGTCTGGAGGAGCTGGACACAGTATGTGTTAAAAGATCCTAGGTGAATTTAATGTGCATGTAAGGTGGAGACCACTGCAAGTAACTGATCCTTCACTGTCCTCAGTCTATAATCTTCTTTCCTTCCTTCTCACAGTTCGTTGCCTCTGCTGAGAGCCGAAAATTTAATGTATAAAATAGTAATGATTGTTTTTACTTTTACATATGATTTCCACAGTTTGAGCCATTTTTTTGTATCACAGTGATGATTAGGCCTGTCTTTAAAACTCGGTGGTTTAAATTCAATTATAGATCATTTCATTTTTACATTCAAGCCTGTGACTTCATAGTTTGTTATTCAGCAAGTTTGTTTGTTAGGCAGTTGCCTATTCAGAGCTTGTAATTAAGAACCAGCAAATGAAAACCTAAAGACAGTATGGCTCATTTCTGTTTTCTGCAGGGAAGAAAAAGGATTTTGTATCACACTAAGGATTGTCTCAGATGAAAAAATAACATCTTGTTGCTGGATTCAGCATAAACTTTTGGGTTTAGTTCCCACTTAAGGCTTGTGGGGAGAATCAGATGCCATTAGGACTTGAGGCTGTGACCTGAAACTCTGAATGACACGTATAAAAGCTATCGGAGCAAAAGGGTCCACACCGTGGGTCTACTATATTACCAAGTATCTCAACCACCTTAACCATGGACTAGATGGGACTTAACTAGGACCTCGCTAATTATTTAATATTTACTTCAAAATTAACAACATCTTCATACTTTCTCTTGTAGCAGTGCCTCTCTGATTGTCTACATAGGGATTCTTTCCCCTAAAAACCAAAAGCAAAACCTCATTAAATTCTTTGACATGCATTAGCTGACATTGTGTCAGAAAATATGACAATGATTTCATTGTATCCTAGACTTTTTATTGGAAAATTTCTGAAGGATGATTTTTTTCCCTTTTCTGGATTTTTTAAAAAAGTAAGCCTATAAGAAAACTCCCCAAATTATTTTCTCTGTTCATGTTATATCTATAGTTAGTCAATAAAGTACTTTTTTTCTGACATTTGGAATTTGGCCATCAACCCTTCTTCTATTATCATTGTGAGGCTTTCAAAACCTCCACTTGGTCTATAATGTCTTGAGACCTTTGCTGTGGCTTCACTACATGAAGATAATTATTCTGCTGTCTTCCTGCTTAATCGCTCAATCTTTATTTTATTCTTTAAAGTGGGAATAATACCTATTTTAGACAGTCATGGCAATTAAATGACACAAAGCACTGTGCACACCAAGGATATTTAAATAATATTCTCCTCTTTCACTTGCTCTGGGTACATCCTCCAAGGTGGACTTCTTTTTGGGTACTTTTCTCTGTTTATTGTGCATATATTTCTTCCATTCACTTACTCCAATCTTTATGTGTACATGTATCTTCTCCTTTGTCCACTTTCGGATTTGTTAAGTCTCTTAAAAATGTTCTCTTCTTCTCTTTTCATCTTCTGTTTTACGATGTCTGTATCTACCCACTTCTTTATCTTGGTTTTATCTCCTATTTTAAGAGTAAACATTAAAGAGAAGATATTAGTATGGGCTGTTGGTGGAAGAACATTATCGTGTAGTTGAAGAGACATTTGGGTTTTGTTAATAATATAGGATATTCCAAATAGAGACTGAGACCCTTAGAGCTTTAGTTAGCTTCCAGATCTTTGTTTAATAAATCTTACCAATGTGAAATGAAAGTTGAATCACACTTCTGTGTATTGTTGTCACCTTAGGATAACTAAAGCTATTGTTTGTGGCTTTAACGTTATTGAAATAAAAAACCCTCAACCTCAGGACTCTTTGGTTGAAAAACCATTGTACCTTTTTACCATCATCCGTCTGTACCAGTGCTAATGGTGTCTGACCACTAGTTTAATAAAGAGGGCACTATGCGTTTTTCTCTTTGATAAGAAGTTCTTCTTTGTTGCAAAATTAGCCTAACATCTTGCTTTTTCAAAAACCTTTGAATTCCATATTTTCACGGAAGAAATCATATATGGAATAGCTATTTCTCAACCAAATTATCAATAAATCCAATATTTCCAAAGCCATTGCTTTAAACTTCCTCTTGCTTGTTTTACTTATGTTTCCAACAAAGCATTCATGTTGCCTAAGAGTAGAAAAGCAATGTTCATGCCTCTTTGTAAATTGGCATTTGCTTTTACTAAGTTGATTCCTTTAGGCTCTCAGTTATGTTTTTCATAACCCTAATAGGAGCTTCCTAAAAAGTCTTTTATTACAGCTGATATAAGATAGATAGCAAGGTTTTATAATCTCAAAGGAACTTTTCATTAAGCAATTCAGCCAGAGAGGGAAATGAGGGTAATTGATAAAGGCATGAAGAGAAAACATAAGGTCAGAATGGATTCTATTTACTCCAGTTGCTCATTCTAAGCTCTCTTCCCTGCTCTCTCCCACCTACGTACTTAGGACTAATACATTACTTTCTTTTCATGCTGCGTTTGACAGTAGCACAGATTCTCTTTGCAACTCAGATATGAGCAATTTAGTAGGCATGAACATACCTGTTTTTTGAAAGCCAAAGACAGAGAACATTGTTAAACAACATTCTTGAATTGCCGGTACTTGCGGACTCTAAGCTGGGATTGTGATGTATGAACTATGTGAACATAAATGTATTGCAGAGTAGGAGTTGGCATATTTTTTTTTTAATTTTTTTTCCCTGTCCTTTCCTGGAAGCTTTCCCAAAATATTTTAAGGTGGTTATACTGAGCTCTAGCCATGAAAAATTAAAGTTCCCAGTTAAAAATACTGTAACAATAGATTCAAATTTAATTTTTAAAGTAAATTTACAGAGACATTTATACTTAATCTTTAAAACTTACAAATATATTCAAGAAATAATTAACAAAGCAATGACTTGTTTAAATGGTTAAAAACCAGTTCAAGGCTACCAGTCTGGGGTATGCAATCTGAGTCACTGACTTACTTATTTAGTTGGAAATACCCTAAGTATCTAGAGCCACTTTCTTTTTTCTTTTTTTTTATTTCAGCATATTATGGGGGTACAGATGTTTAGGTTACGTATGTTGCCCTTGCCCCCCCTCACCCATGAAGTCCGAGCTTCAAGCACGTCCATCCCCTGCAGAGCCATTTTCTTAATTGAGTGAAGGGCCAGGTGCCCAGGGCCATCACTGCTTTAGGACGGCAGTTGTCACTCCTCTTATTCCTGGCATGCTGTGGATACAGTGGACAGTGATAATTATTAACATTTGTGGAGGCTTACTATGTGACAGGAAATGCAGTAAGCCCTGTGCACACATTAACTAATAAATATTTGCTGAGAGTTGAGGAAGTGAATAAATGGTCAATGCTTGCAAGCTTTCAATGCCTAGAAAAGCCTCTTTTACTCAGCTAATTAAGTGGGCCTGGATATCTATGGGAATTCCATTATTTTTTTTTTTTTTTGCAAGTAGATTCTGACAATATCCTTGACATGTCTCGACAGTAAATATTTAAATTGAGTTGATTACGTTAAAGAGTGCTGTTTTCTGAAGTATTTGATGTTTAGTGATGTTTTAATAACTTTCCATTATACTATAATTCAAGTGAAGATCTTGGCAGTTTCTCTTTGATGCCATATCTGGACGTTTTGTAACAGCGTTGTAATATAAATTCATTCAAACACTATTTTAAGAAGTCCCCACTCAATCTAATATAATTATCATCTGGAGGACACATGAAGTGATTTGTAATTTTCTCATGATTAAATTTCTTTAGAGTATTGATGATCTCACACATCATTAGAGTGAATTTGTCACTTATAAAATATTAATTATTCACATCACCCAAGAATTACATCTTCTTATCGTACTATAAAAACTGTTCTGACTAAATCAACACATTGTAATTAGTTTATCTACTCAACCTGATTAAACAAAAATGGTAAAAACCTTATGGATTTTATAGCGCATATGACATATAAATTTGACTAATGTATCATATAATTATTAAAATCATAATAGAAGGCATGCTACTAAAATACTCTCATTATAGCCCAGGCTTCTGGTTGTGAATATTATACTTAAACATACAGGGAAACACACACAATCATGTCTACTGATTTTGTGGGGTTTTTATCTAGTTTTTCTGTTGGTTTCTCTAGAACTCAGAGTTCTTTAAAACAGAAACTATGCCTTTTAATCTTTTAGTTTTAATTATTATTGGTAAATAATTGTTATACGTATTTGTAGAGTATATGTGATGTTTTGATACAGGCATATAATGCGAATTAATCAAATCAGGGTAACTGGGATATCCATCACCTCAGACATTTATCATTTCTTTGTGTTAGGAACTTTCTAACTCTACTCTCATGGTTATTTTAAAGTATACCCTAGCTTATTGTTGATTATAGCCACTTCATTGTGCTATCAAATATTGTTCATTCTATCTAACTACCTAAGTGTATTTTTGTACTCATTAACCATCCTTACTTTATCCCTCCCCTCCCTGCTATCCTTCCCAGCCTCTGGTAACTGTCATTCTACTCTCTGTCTCCATGGGATCAATTGTTGTTAATATTTAGCTCCCACATAAGAGTGAGAACATGGGAGACTTGTCTTTCTGTGCTTGCCTTATTTCACTTGACGTAATGGTCTCCAGTTCCATCCACGTTGTTGCAAATGGCAGGATTTCATTCCTTTTATGGCTACATAATATTCCATTGTATGTATGTACCACAACTTCTTTATCCATTCATCCATTGATGGACACTTAGGTTGATTCCAAATCTTGGCTATTGTGGATAGTGCTGCAGTAAACATGTGAGGGCAGATATCTTTTCAATATACTGAATTCCCTTCTTTTGGATAGATACCCAGCAGTGGAATTGCTGGGTCCTATGGTAGTTCTATTTTTAGTTTTTTGAGGAACCTCCATACTGTTCTCCATAGCGGTTGCACTGATCTCCATTCCCACCAACAGTGTACAAGGCTTCTCCTTTCTCCACATCCTCACTGGCATTTGTTATTCCCTTTTTGATAAAAGCCATTTTAACTGGGGTGAGATGATATCTCATTGTAGTTTTGATTTGCATTTCTCCAGTGACTAATGATATTGAGCATTTTTTAAAATATGCCTGTTGGCCATTCATATGTCTTCTTTTGGGAAATGTTTATTCAGATCCTATGCCCATTTTTTAATCGGATTATTTGATTTTTTTCCTATTGAGTTGTTAGAGCTCCTTATGTATTCCAGTTATTAATCCCTTGTCAGATGGGTAGTTCGCAAATATTTTCTCCCATTCTATGGGTTGTCTCTTCACATTGTTGATGTTTCCTTTGCTGTGTACAAGCTTTTAGCTTGATGTAGTCCCATTTGTCCAATTTTGCTTTGGCTGCCTGTGCTTTGGGGGTATTACTCAAGAAGTCCTTGCCCAGACCAATGTCCAAAACAGGAACTTTGCCTTTTGAATGTCATAATTAGTGGTGAGGACAGTATAAACCGAGTGAATACTGTCTTGATACTACTTTTTAATGTAGAAGGATAATGTTTAGGAAATTCTTTAAGTGGTTTGGTTTCTCAGGCTTTGTAACAAACGTACTTAGCTGACTTATTTAGTCTTGACATATAGCCACAATAAAATGAAGAATTCATATATTCTAAGTAAAAGTTTTTTTAAAGAGTATAGACTTATTATTAACTGCAGAACAAATATATGTTGCTAAACATATATTTATCATCTTTGTAAAGCTGACATTCAACTTTATGTTTTGAAATATTGAGAGTATCCATTATATGAAAAGAACCCTGTGAAAACATTTATACTCTCTCATTGTTTTGGTAATCCAATTAAATTTTTTTAAAATTCTTGTTTTTATTTTGGAAAATGCCTAGAAGGATTGATTACATGGTCAAATAAAAACACAATTTTGTTACGGGATCATGGGAAATTTTTATTTTGTGTTTGTTGTTTTAACATAGCATCTGCAATAGAGTAATGAAACTATTAATTTTTAAAATATGTTTTAATTGCATACTAAATTGATTTTCTGTGTATGTTCTTAATTACTGAGATTTATACTAATCCAGAGGTTGCTTATAACACTGCTACCCAAATTTCACATGACTCTTAGAATGGCATTTTGTTTCAGAAGCTTCTAGCAGAGCATGAAGTCACTTTGAGGGCTCGGGCAGAGTATTTTGAGGCTAACTTTAAGAAATCTTTTCATGTGTGTGTTTAATGTACAGCACCTGTGCTTCCTGGAGCCTATCAGCAAAGCCATTCCCAAGGCTACGGGTACATGCACCAGACCAGTGTGTCCTCCATGAGGTCAATGCAGCATTCACCAAATCTAGTAAGTATCGAAGTCTTCCTCCTTCTCTGGTCTTCCCATTTCCCCTCAGACATATCAACACATGTGGAATAGAGTTGACTTGAATTCTGGACATTTTCATGTAAAGATAAATGATGATGTGTTGCCACTTATATAGCTTTTTTGAAGGAAGCAAACAACTTACAGAGGTGAACTGTTGAGAAAGGCAGGGATTTGTAAGTGTTATATAAAACAATAAAATATACAAAGAATCTATCAGCACAATATCCAAGTGTAACCTCATGATTAGTATTAGCCAATTAGGATCTTTATTCAAGCCTGAAAAGTATATATATTTGATGGTCATTTGAACAAGTTAATCTTGATATTAATTGAAATGGCCACAAAAGCCAAATGTGTCTTCAAATCCCCCTGTCGGGAATCTTGAAGTGTACTGGTTGATTCATTCAGTGTAAAATTTGGAAGCAGTGTTCGGGATCATGTCGTTACACTTGGTTGGCATCTCATGCTGAAAATGCTTCTCTAAGCCTTGACTCAGTGCTTTAGTCTTTGCCTGAACTCTCAGAAACAGGTGACTCTTCTAAGCCGTGAGGTAACAAACTATTCTAAAGTTCTTTGGGTCCCAGCCAATTTCCTCAGTCTAAATGCACTTGATTTGGAGATTGTCTGATGTTAACATTAGCAAAACGCTTAGCCTGAAACAAAAACAAATATAAGAAAACTCAGTTTAACTTTTCCTCATTATAGTAGGGATTTCGTTCTACGTACCTCAACGTTCAGAATATTCATAAGCTAAATTTCTCCCTTGGCAATACGAAAACCTATGGAGTGAGTGTATTAGGACTATTTTTTTTTCCTTTTTATTTGTCTTACATATTTTTAAGGGGAAACAAAAATTCTTAGTACATATGAAAGTTTATTGCCAGGGGAGACCTGGACCTGTCTACCACTATGGCAGGTTTTGTTTTCTGAAAAATATAGAATCAGGGAGGATCCCACATAAACTAAGCTTTCTGGGTTATCTGAAGCTGAGGGGAGATGGCTTTACCCTTCCCAAACCTACTTTTTTGATGCGCTGGCTATTGCACTTAGTGGCTTTCCATATCCCCATTCTTGCCCCCTGATATTATGGTTTTTGCTAGACAAGTAAACTTGAGATTAACCCAATTAGGCTCTGGTTGACAGATTTCCAGAAATAGATGTATTCGAAGACATTCCTAATAGTTACTTATGTGTGGGTTGTTTTGTTGTGACTGGAATTTGTGGCTGTAACTGTTTTGGTAGTTATTTGTTGTCTAATCCCTTCTTCCCTTGTTCCTTTCTCAGAGGACCTACCGAGCCATGTATGATTACAGTGCCCAGGATGAAGATGAGGTATCCTTCAGAGATGGCGACTACATTGTCAACGTGCAGCCCATTGACGATGGCTGGATGTACGGCACAGTGCAGAGAACTGGGAGAACGGGGATGCTCCCAGCCAATTACATTGAGTTTGTTAATTGATTCTTTCTCCTTGCCCTTTGAGCTTTATTCTAATGTATTCTAAACTGACCTTTTTAAAAGATAGAAGATACTTTTAAGACAACTTGGCAGTTATTTTACAATAACGTATCCTTCCTTTGACAATTAGACACACAGGTACCAGGACGAAGGAATGACTTCTGGGCTGAAAATGGCAGCATTTTCAGTAATTCCTCTAAACAAAAATCATTACGTCTGGAGACCTGGTGCTGCTAATTGTGTTCGTGGTTTCCTTTGATTGGCGATTGAACCCTTCTGGGAAATGTATTTTTGTAGACTTTAATAGAGATGTTGATTGTCCTTTAAATGTAACTAGTATATGAAACTTCCCGTTTGTCACTTTGGAATCACCAGAAGCCAATTCTCTTAACTCAAGTAACACAGCCAATAACTTAAAACCCGTTCAGTCTTTCCAGTCATTAGGCAATTTCCAATTCAAGTGAAAATTGCCCAATATAATAAATGCAAGCAGTGGCAAAATGACAGTCTGGTTAAAATTATATTGACTGGTGGCCTTAGGGATCTAGAAACTTCTACTGAACAAAGAAATTTCCTTATTCCTTAGGCCGACCAGGGTCTCTTTATTTCTCATTGATACCAAGACATCTGCTACTCCCCATTTACATTCTGTGGACCCAAGTAGATGCTCAGTTCCACGGAATGTCAGGACCAAACAACTTCGCAGCTGCTCTGCAAGGGGCAGACGTTAATGTCATCTATATAATTTCCCTAGTAGCCTTTACCCTGTTGCATGTCACGTAGGTTCAAGCTTCTGTAACATAGGCAGCTGCACTGCCCATTCCTGTTATTAAAGCAAAAAGGGTGACATACCTAAAAGCCCTTTCCTCTAGTGGCCAGCTCATCTGAAAACATACTTTGAAAAGCTGCTTGAGGTTTTCCTGCTGCATTGCACTCTAGTTTTGAAGGATTCACACCTTAGGAAATACATGTATACTCTAGTAAATAAGTGATTTTAGGTGTTTATTGAGCAGCTTTCATTAACTTAATGCCACCATTGATTTAAACACAAAGAAAATTTACAGAAGCCAGTGAAAGAATGGATTATAGCATGTACTAGGGGAAAAAAAAACAGCAAACAAAGAATCTACAAACTCCATATAGACATGATCTGGCGTCTTATTTTGGGAAATGGTATTCAGATTCTGGAATGGAAATCTAGCTGCTGAAACTGGTTACTCAAAAGACTTCCCTTCCACTTTCTGGCTTTTATTTTCTAAATCACTTTTGGGAGATGAGATAGGAATGTGATCAGAGATTTTCAGTACAGGACCAATAGGCTGTTCCCTAAGAAAGAAATTGTCATGTTTTGATTTTCAAATGAGTGACTTTGCAGGCTTTTGCTAGAGTCACATACACGAGTTCAGCCCTTGCTGGCAGGTCTTAAAATCTCACCCGGAGCCTGCAGTCAAGGTTACCGACACATTGATGCCCAGCGACAATTCTATATTTTTCTGATCGTGCCCTTTATTGTGACCTGCAACAGGGTAGCATTCATGTAGGGTCTGACTTTATAGTTGTGATGAAACTGAAAAAGCAAAGTTATAAACATGTACTAAAATGTATGATTCTTGGGGATATCTACCTTGGATGATATATTCAAGGAAATTAACAAAATATCCTGTAAAACATCTTTTATTGAAATATTTGCTAGTCCAAAGGCCATAGCTCATTCATTTACACCTTTGAAAA
This sequence comes from Indri indri, assembly GCA_004363605.1. Taxonomy (NCBI): domain Eukaryota; kingdom Metazoa; phylum Chordata; class Mammalia; order Primates; family Indriidae; genus Indri; species Indri indri. Next base: position 11,450 of record RJWJ010022388.1, on the reverse strand, counting down.
TTTGGCACATACAAATGAAAATCTGTAGTTTTATTTTATTAGGCTAAAAGAGCAAATAAGCTTTATTACACTAAAGCTGCATCTATATGACACTGACATAAAATTGTAAAAAGAAAAATTCAGCTGAATAACCTGAGATTTTTTGGAGGGAGTTTCACAGATTACCAGATAACTAGCTTGACAGATTTTCCTCTCATTGAAATGGCCAGTCATAATTTAATTGATTAAACCCCATCTTTGTTTTGATGTCTTATACACAAACCTACAAAGACAAACTGAACTTGCAATATTTTTGCAAAAATCTGTGTATTAAAACCAAGGGCAGTAGGCCTGCTCAATTTTATTGTATTAAGTACTTACATTTCACCAAACCAGACCACTTTTTGTGATCATGAAAAAGAATTGTTGTTTATTAAATTTTCAGACTAAATGTAGGACCAGTATAAGTTTTTGATAAATAGCACATTTACAGGAAGTACAGAGGAAACTGACTTGAAATAATGCTTGTAATCAGGAAAGTGACCATAAAATAGCAGCTTGGTGATTCTTGTTTTTTCATCCACTAATTTGAAAATCAGATTCATTGAATATAAAAGTCAATACATATTTGGGGAATAAATCTCCTAGAATTTTAAGCTTCACATATGTTTGCATAGCAAGATGTTTGCATAGCAAGATGTTTCTGCCTCAAGCCTTTAGAAATTAAGATCTGATCAGAATTTAACTAGAAGGCAGTTATTTTACAACGAAGACTGAGGCAGACAAGATGTTGCATGCTCTTGGGGTCATAATTTGGTAGTGTTGGCAATCATCACTAAAGCTTGTCAGGATAGTAAGCATCTCAGCAGAAATACTGGAACTTGTATGTATAATACCGAAGTGCTATTTTTACAGCATCATTTAAAAAATTACATTCTTGAACAACTTTTCCACTTTCCACATGCCTCCTCCCCACCTTCATTTGGCAACAGGTATCTCATACATAACACCGACAGCTAAAGAGAAGTTGAAAAGCAAGTCTTAGAAATTAAGTTAAAGATGACTGTGCAAAGGCCCAAGCACAGAGAGCGTGCACCTGGTTTTCTAAATGTGATGTGTTCTCAAGCCTGACAAAAGCACAAGGAGCAGTTTGATACACTTTTAAGAGGTTCTGACAACAAAACTGTATGTGGATCACCTCTCTCTCGAGCAAAGCATAGCAACAGAATATATTGCTTTGGTTGTATGTCAGCTTTTGTAGTAAATGTTTTTACTAATAATTCTTGTTCTCTAGAAAGCTTTCTATTTCTATCCTATGGCAAAATGAACTCTTCGTGTCTTCTCCTTATTGTTTACACACCTGCAGGGTAGCCCCATTTGAAATATTTATTTGGATGTCAGGTCTCCATGGAGGCCCCACATCCCCCCAGGCCTCCCCGACCCCTATAGACCACACGAGAATTTGTAAGCACAGCTTCCAGAGACACCTTGTATAAATATGGGTGAGATTAGGCCAGCTCCTCTCTGGCCTCTAAGTATGTTGCTTGGAGAGGATGAAGATACGGTTTTGCCAGATTTAGCAGTCTCTCTCTCCTTATCCTCTCTGTGCTGAGTTTTACAACACTCTGGGAGTTAGGAAAACACACTTTTCTAAAAGAGATAGTGGAAATCAAGAGGCGCACCTCATTTGCAGGTTCACCCGTCTCCAATGGAACGTTTTTAATGAAAAGATAAAGAAAACACACGTGTGATCTTTAATAACATATCCCTATATAAAGCAGATAAAGTTTATACCAAAATTACAATACAGATATATACAAAAAATAGGTGCCTGTTTTTTTTTTTTTGATTACCCTTGTTTGTCCATTATGGTCTTGGAAAGAACACCAAGAATGCAAGTTTCTTCCTATTCTATAGTAATATTTTATTAAACATGATTGATATTCTTATGGTGAGAAGTGGGGACGGGACGCTCCTGACAGATATTAAAGGTGGTAGCTGATGGGAGTTTACCTGTAAAGGGTTAGAACTTTAGAAAATGCTGACTTCTTCCCTCTATTTCTGAAAGGTTCTTTGTGGGTTTAGATATGGTTGAGATGTATAAACATTAGCTTTAGGTTTGGGATTTAAAATACCTATTGTAAGATAGAATAATTATGTTCTGAGGCCGACTTCACTACACAAGATGAACTTCATAAATTAATTATACCTTAGCTATTTGCTTCTGATAATCTAAAAGTGGCTAGGTTGTGGTTGTTTGGGGTAATGTGACATGGAGGTGAGAGAGCTTTAGTTAAATGTGAAGCTAGGTAAGCTAACTTAAGGATGCTAAAATAAAAGTCTCTTTCCGAAGTATTCCATGGACCTTTTCCAGGCAATTGTCTGTAACTATTGATGACTGAAAATGTCAAGGCATTGTATGATGCTTCTGTGGTCATCTTTCCATGATGCTTAAACTACTGAAATCCGTAGCCTGGAAGAATACCCAGGCCAATTTCCTCCCCAGTTTTCCATATTACTTCGGTATATTCATGGGAATTCCATGTGCTTTTTTGTGTTTGCTATATGGTATCCAGTTTGCATAGTATATACTTCTTTGTAATCCAGTTGCTGTTAGGAATGATTTATTTTAAAGGAAGAGAGAAAACTGCATCACAGTTCCATTCTTCAGTGTCCATACAATGAATTACTGAGCATTTAGGAAGCAGCACCAAGTATGTGACAGGCATGACATGGAACTGTTGATCTTTGACCTGTGATAAAAATGCAAAATTGAATCATTGTGCAGTTTGGCATCTATTTGCTTCAAAATATATAGAATTGTAGTTGATGATTAATTCACAGGACTGTACTAATGTTGAATGCATTAACAGTTTTGGAGGGAACATCTAATGTTTTGTAAATGAAGGAGCTCACAGAGTGGATACAATGTTATGATGAATCTAATTTGGCTTTTGTTATGCAAATTGTTAACACCAGCTATTAAAATATATTTTAGTAGAAATGCTTTAATTCATGTTTTTTCCTCTACACTGTGAATCTTTAAGCCTTGGTGGACCAGAGCAACATCGTGCTGCCCAAAGGACTAACCTATGCAAACTAGTTCCCATTTTAGTGGATGTCACAGTAAATGTGTAATGAGACATTATTTCCCCCTGCACAATGTACAACAGCACTGAACTAACACATTAAGCCTAGTATCACGTATGTATAGTATAGTCATTCACAAACCCTTCAAGGCTACCATAATCATTTATATTTGTTTAAAAGCAAATCTCTGATTTATCTATTGAAACTACTTGAACGATGTCAAGAATGACAGATGGGCACGTCAGCCATGGTTTTAAAGTGATCCCTGGAAGTGGTCTCCTATGATAGAACTGCGTCCTCAGATGCACTCTTTTCAGGGTCTTAACATTCTGTGTCTTCTTTCTGTATTTGTAAAACATAACACATTAATTTACTATCTCTACACATTTGGTTTGCTTAATTAAATAAATGTAGGATATAACAAAATGGTTCTACTTCTTGGCTCTCACCGTGGTTTCTTGGAGCATGGGTTATCAGATGCAGGTAACTGACAACTCCCATCAAATCGCGTCAGAGGTGTGTGCTCGCTTCAGTACATTTGCATTGGTGAGTCATTCAAAAATGTGTTTTCCTCCCCACAATAAACTTTCACCCCCTAAATAAATTTAATTTTAAGTGATAACAATATTATGCTTTTTAAAGCCCAATATCTGTCTGATTTTTATATCAAAGTACTGAAATAATGCATCATTGTAGTTAACTTCTTTCAAGATTAAATTCCTTGTATGTCCTCAATAGTACAATTCTAATTTTCTTGTATTCTCAAGATGAAAGAAATGGCTTGGAACAAAGAACAGAAATGCCCAAATTGAGTACATGAAGTGGGAAAATACTCTGATTTGCTTTTTTTCCTCATTTTCCCATAACTGAAAATGATTTAGTCTCTATTTTTACTCTCATATAAATCTATTGAGACTTGGATCATAGCCTTATTGTATCATTTTGTAAAAATTCTCTTTGGCCCATAATCCTTCCTAATTGTAAACTGATAAACTTTGCAGATGACACCTGCTAATAGAATAAAAATTTCCTCCAAAACTTGAATTTTCTGTTTTTTTATATTCCAAGAGGATGAAATCATATTTTAATGTATTATTAATCAAACGTAACTCATGATATTTGAAATTACAAAACAGCACAGGTATTTATTTGAAGAAGTTGCTATCTTTTTCTCCCTCCGAGACTTTTTTTTCTTTCATGATTATAAATTTACTTTAAGGAACCCAACCACGGGAGAAACGAATACCTTAGAAAGATTTTTTTCTGACAAAAGATAATTTATAGTTCAGGTTTAGAGTATACTATGCTTATCATTTTATTATCCTAACTTAAAAATTTGTTAATTTTTAATAATTTTTAATCATTGATTTTGATAATTGAGACACGAGTGACCAACAGAAACCTACTAAAATAACTTTCTACAAAAACTCTCAGACATAAGAAATTAAAAAGTAGATAAAAGGAAAGTTTTGTTTCTTTCTTTATGTCATCTGCTTCTCCTACGCAGAGGGGTTGAATAAGAGTTTTGTGATGGCAGAAAACTGGATATGATCCAAGTGCAAACTTCAACTCCTTTCCGGAGTTCTAAGCAAAATTCTCAGGCCTTTGTCTATTATGTTTATATTTAGGGGCAGTGGAGTTCTGATGAAAAACACAGAATGAGAAAATGGATTTAAAAGGTGAAAAGTCAATGTTAGAACCGGAATAAGCCCAGTTGCTTATTTTGTGTTTATACTCTGGCATTTTGATCTTTGTAGCTTCCCCCCGCCTTTTTTTCCTAGTAGCAAATATGAAAGAGAATAAATACAAATAGATAAATCGACAAAATTGAAACTCCTGTTATTCTACTTGAGAAAATAGGGCACGTCCCTCATCAAACGTGTAGTGATCAGATTACTCTTGACATGAACTACTTTCTAATTCTTGACCCAGGATAGCAACGCTTCTTACCTTTTTCCAACGGTTGCCATCCAAGGTCATGTGGCCCCAATTAATTTTTGTTCTATGTGGATAACCATGTTCTGTCCCACGTGACCTCAGTTCTCTGGTCACAGCTGACTGGACTGAGGTGACCCAGGAGGGCTGCACAAGAACTTCTCCCAACAGGGGGGATAGTGACTGAACCTGTCCAATACAGACAGCAGGTTGGCTAACTGATGGTAGTATTAAAAATGAAAAGACATAGAGAAAGAAGTCAGGAGGAAGTCTAAGCTGTGAGTGAGCAGAAAGTCTGAGTAAGGAAAAGATATTTAGAGTAGACAGCGTAAAAGTAAAGTAATTGATGGCTAGTGGAAGGAGATGGTGAGAAACGGATTCCTGTTAATGGTGGCCCCTTATGAGAGAGTGCCACTCTCCATGTCAGGCATGTGAAGCTTGCCCTCCCGTGGGGCCATCGCCTCTGTGTCCCCCATGCCTGTGGGGTCCCCTGTGAAGCCAGATCTTATGTTCCTTTCTACCTTTGCACATAAACCTATTCCTCCTTGGAGAGGCTCTCTGTACCCTGCAATCACGGAAGCTCGACTAACAAAGCCACCATATACGTCCATTGGCACAAACTAGAGAGTTTCTGTATCTGATGGATTAAGTAAAAGGATAACATCTTGACAAGGAACAAATTTTATGAATGAGCAAAAGATTTGCACAGTATCCACCCCCCGCCCCGAAACACTAAGTAGCAAATGTGATTGAAATGTCAACTATATTGTTCCAGTTAAAATGTCACAGGGCTGTCTTAAATTTTACCGTCTTGTTTTATGGTATGTTATAATTTATATATCCCAGTGAAAATCACTTTAGTTAGTAGTTAGGAGTTGTTTCCCTGGGCCCTGTGAAGGGTATCAATAATTAATACCAAATGAATTTAACTTTCATCCGTAGGTAAGTACAAAGAAAGGATTTGGGGGTGGGAGTGACAGAATGATCGCATTGATTTCTAAACGTTTGGCAAAGAAGAAGGAAATAGCTGTGCTCACCTTAGAGAGTGTCATGGGATCTGGTGATAGAGGATGAAAGCTCAGTTGTTCTAGCAAAGCTTTATTAAGAAGTACTTAATGCTTCCAAGCTGACTCAGTGATGGCTCTGGATTAAGGTGAAAGAAACAGTAACTGTAATTTATTCATTTGACATACATGTATTCCGTGTTGACTTGATTCAAGGCACAGAACACAGGCAGTTTCCTCACAAAGCGTTCTTCGTGGTAGGGGAAGACTGATACCAAACAATTATATGCTTACACAATTAATTACTTAATTGCTGTTTAATAAATGTAATGAAAGGGAAGCATAGTGTGCCCTGAGTTCTTGTAGCTGGGAAGGGGTGAGCTGAAAACTCGAGAGGGACGATGTGGAAAATTTGAGGTGCTGCTGTTTGAACTGAGCCCTGGACACTGTATGGAGAGCCGTCCAAGTTCATCTAAGCATGAGACACACGGAAAAATTTAGTCACCGGAAGTTAGTAACAGAAATACTTCAGTCTTCTCCCAAATTTTCTTTAAGTAGCAATGGCAGGTTTTCATATTTTTAATACAATTAAATTCTTTGTGCACATAAGTCAGGGTGTGCACGTGCACGGATTTATGTGTACGTACATACCCTTTTATTATTCTAATTATGACTTATTCCACTTTAATAGGATTCTGCAGTTTGCAAAGAGTTAATTATATAAACAAAGTTTCACAGATGTGGAATACTTCACTTCCTTTTCTGAATAATTGGTTATTACATAGGCTTTCCTGTATCCTCACTTCCTCCCTGAGTATTTTTGGAAAATATGTGCTTACTGGAGTTTATTGTAGTACAGGCTGCAGCAGAACCATTGATTAAAATGCTACGCTTTCCTGTTTCAGATTTCACTGATTCGAGAATAGTCATTCCCATCTACTATGTGATATGAGTTAGATACACTGCATTAACTGGGCAACACAGGGAAAAATTACTTGAAATGCAAGAAAGTTGTTAGTAATTATTTAGAATACATCCTTGCTCTGAGGTAAGTCATAGCTTTGTTTATAGGATGCTAGCAAGAATTTTGAATATCTGCCTCCTTTCAAAGTCTAACAAACAGTATGGTTGTACACTTGTCTTGGGCCATTTAAATTTATGATTGGGAGTGTTTTGGACATATTTGCTTCCCCCTAATCAATACCTAACAAGATACTTGTTGTGGGAACACTCGTTGATATTTACAAACATTTCCTGGTTTCAAGTACATCTTGTAGAATGAAACTTTTTGACTTCCAAGACAGTGCCACATAAAGTGATTTCTGCACCTCTACCTCTTTTGGGAATTTTTTTTTAAAGGGGGTAGCTCTGATGATCTAACTATAGTGAGATATTTATGTTGTAACACACAGTTTCTTTTGTTTACAAACCATATTCCCACTGGTTTTTGTTAATCTTAGTGGGGTTGGGAGAAAAGGAGCCTGAAAATCTTTCAGGATAAACTTTTTTTTTGCGTGACTCATCTGCGAAGGCTCCTTCTTGGAGTGTCTGGGCAGCAGCTCTAGTGGGTCAATGTGGCTTCTCCCTGCCTGCAACCGGCCTCTGGCTGGAAAAACAAGGAGCAGGCAGAGGGAGATTTTTCCATCTTCTGTAATTTCTGTCCTAGAAAGACATGGGGGTGAGCTAGGGATGGCCCCTATGATGACTCATTTTCAAAACAAGTGAACGAATATTTATGGTATTAGGACAATAATTATGTTGTACCAGCCTCTTAGTATCATTCAAAAATTTCATATTTGAAAGACACTGAAACATTTTCAGAACTTTGAATGGGGCTTCTGGTCTTGATAGAAGTTACTTGATTGTGACTGAGACCCCAAAATAGTAGTTTCATAACATAAAACCCTTAAGATTTGACTGGAGAAAGACTCTGAAGGCGGAGCACACGCTGTCTTTTATATGGTCACTAGTTTGTCCCGCCTTTCCCCTGGCAGGATTGGTTGCCGTTTCCCGCCTTTGGGGGTGATTGACAGGTTGTAGTTACGTAACAGATCACGTGGCGGGTTACCTCAGAGGGTAGGTTATGGAACAGGTTCCCTTTCTGCGCATGCGTCTTTCCCAGACTTCTTCACGAAACTCCACCCATGTTATGGTAATTAGATGGTGATTAGCTCTAGGTCTGTTAAAGGTTTCTAGGAAGTTTTTACTACGTGTGTTCCCACCAGGGAACAGTGCCTAGCTGCACTTTGGTTCCTGGCTGCAATTCAGTTCCTGCTCTCCGCCATTAGCAGCTTCCTTGCCACCCGTTTACCCTGAACCAGAACAAACAAGGCGTTAACAGCAATAAGAAGTTCCAGTGCCAAAGATGACCGTGTCAGGTAAGTGAATGTCTGTGGGACGGTAGCATCGTGGGCAGGACGGGAGGGAAGGAGACATTTGAAGCCAAGGCAGACCTGAAGCTCCCAATTTCTCGCTTGGATGAAAAATTCAAAGTTTTAGCCTCAAGTAGAATTGAATCTTTCAAAAATTACTTCAGGATCAGAAAGTAGAGTCTCCGTGTATTCGCCTTATTTATCTTTTCATGTCTTTGGTGTTCAGTGGTGTCTACAAAATCATACTGTGCTCGTTCGTAGCTTAGCCTTTCTTGATTTAGAAAACATCTGGAAAATGCTGAAAATGGACTTCACGTGAGGGCACAAGTTGGGATACATTCCTTGATGTTAGGATTATATGATACCTCAGCCTTTATGTAGATTTTTTTTTAAGTCTGAGAATGTTATGGAAATCCAAGGGAGTGTGGTGGTTTCAGCTGCCATCTGATTGAAACTCAAACCTTTGGTAGATTGGGTAGTTAGAACTGCCTCGGGACTTCTGACCAGTTTGTTTTAATGTCATTTCAACAAACATTTCTTAAACACCTAATGTATGCTCCATACGGGATGCCGGCAGGGTTCAGACGTGTGAGATAGATTTGTGGCATGTTGCAATAAATCACCCGCTTCCCGATTGCGTGTGGTCCGGTTTTGCCCTCCTTTTTTCTCCTCCCTGTACCGTCCCTTCCATTTTTTAGAGAACCTATTGCTTTTCTACTTAAAAAAGTAATCCATCCTCACTGTAGACTATTCAGAGTAGTTCGGAGCAGAAAAAAATCATTTCACAACTTTTATCAGAAATTGTGGGTATGGATGCATATCCTTCCCATTTTTTATACATATGCGTATGTTTTTAACAATACTTGTCTCATAAACAATTTTTTGAAAATATTCCATCCTACGGATAAATTGTTATTTATTTAACCCTCTTATTGGACATTTAGATTGTTTCCCTCTTAAAACGTTGCAGTAAATATTTTCATATTGTTATTTCATTAGGCAAAGTTTCTTGAAATGGAATTCCTGGGACAAAAGGAGCATACAATTTTAAGGTTTTTGATAATTATTATTAATTTGTCACTCAGCAAAATTTACTAATTTAGTTACCTACCATTAGTAAATTGTTCCTCTCTTACACATTTTCATTTCTGTGATTGCTAATGAAGTTGGACATTTGCAGTTCATTTTTCCCCCCTCTAACTTCCTGGTCTTCCATTTTGTTACCTGGAATATTCAGCATTCTTGTATGAATATTTTTTAAAACTTCTGATGTGTATGGCTAAATTACTGTCCAAAAAGTTTCTGCGAATATATACTCCCACCAACAGTTTGTGCCATGGCCTGTTTCACCTATCCCTTTCTGACACTGAATGTCATTTTGTGTTTTAATTTTCACGAGTACCCTTTGGTTACAAAAACTGCTTTGTGTATGGTGCATGTTCATGGCCTCTTTTTCACATATACAATTGCTAGGTGTTCAAGCGTAACGGACAGCGTGCAGAACAGAGAGAGAGAAAGAGAGTTTTGTGGGGGGCAGAGGGGAGGGTGTAGTGGGGACCTTGCCTGCAGGTGTTTAAGATTGCTAAGTGAGAGAAAGTATAAATAGACAGGAAAACTCAGAGGGTGATCTGAGTATAAAAGAGGATGGATAAGCAGACTGAGTGGCTTAAATAATAGAATTTTTTTTTTCACAGTCCTAGAGGTTAGAAGTCTAAGATCCGGTGTCAGCAGGATTGGTTATTTCTGAGGCTTCTCTCATCAGCTTGCAGATGACCGTCTTCTCCCTGTGTCTTCACATGGTCTTCCCTCTGAACCCGTCTGTGACCTCGTGTCTTCTTATAAGGACACCAGTCACATTGGACTAGGGTCCACCCTCATGCCCTCATTTTACCTTAATTACCACTTTAAAGACCCTGTCTCCAGATGCAGTCACGCTCTGAAAACTGGGGCTTAGGGCTTCAACATATGAATTTTTGGGGAGAACACAGTGTCATAACAGTGACCCATAACAATGTTAACCTAAATAGCAAACAGAGAGAGGCTCTCAAAAACAAATGTTTATCTGGGAATGGAGCATTGCAATGGGAATATGTGTGCTGAAGGAAGCTACGTGTGTTTTCAAGGAGGTAAAAGAAGACAAAGGTTTTTAAAGGAAAAAAGTAAGGATTTCATAATTGTTTTGAAATAATACATATACAATTGCTAGGTGTTCAAGCGTAACGGACAGCATGCAGAACAGAGAGAGAGAGAAAGAGAGTTGGCTACTAAGCTCAAGAACAAGGGGGACACCAGTCTGAGGTTGGACAGGCAGTTGCTGGGAAGACGTCCTTACAGAATTATTTTTTGTGTAAGGTTGTGATGGCCTTGTGCAAGGTCGTGGTGTTTGTAGAGTCTTTTTCGTTATCAGGCATACAAGCCTTCCCCTGCTCTATTTGGGAGGGATTTCTTAACATGAGTGACTCCATTTTGATTCTGACAACTTTCACAACATGCATGAAAAAGACAGTACTTGTGGGCAGCCAGACATGATCGATCTAGCTTGGAAGGGATTGAGTGTGCAGAGCATTAAGAACAGAGGGACTGTCTGGGTGCCCAAGGAAGACATTTGAAAGATGAAGAAACCGAGAACCAGAAAGGAGAGGTATTTGGCCCAAGGTCACATAGCAAGTTAGTTACAGAAGTAGGCCCAGAGCCCAGGACTTAGGATTTCGACTTTCACGGCTTTTCTATCATGCCACACTGCCTCAGGAAGCTCAGTCTCCAGCTAGCCTGTACCCTTGCATCTCTCCTGCTCTGACTCCAACCCCTGGCAGTGATCTTGAGCCAAGCAATCCATTGCTATGTGCCCCAAATCACTGTTGCTAAATTACACTCTCCAGAAGGATGGTTTTCCACCCATCCTACCTGCAGACATCTCTCCTCTCTATATTGAGTTGGAGTCAATGTGGCAGGATCCATTCCACGGTATGCCCGGTCTAGAGGGAGCCCACCACCAGCTGCCGAGGAGGAGTATTTGTGTATTAATATAATGAGGAGCCACAGTCTTCTCCTTACCTTATACCTCCCACCC